>JAODUK010074133.1:0-16105 GCA_027564635.1 Typhlichthys eigenmanni | reverse complement strand
CGTTCAGTCGGCGACTCCTCCCCTCCCGCCGACTATGTCCGTTTCACCTGGTTAGTCCGATTGACTGTTCCCACGCCCCTTTGTCCTGGCCAAACCTCAATAGGTGAAAAGATGGCGGTGGCTGCAGCCGATGTTTAGAACAGTCCGTGACTACCCGGGCACTCCGAGACGACCGCTGCGGTCGGGAAAGCAGCCGCTACTCCCAACTCCTGAAGCGGCAAGATGGCCCAGTGTCTCCGCCGGTCACCCCCTTCTCCCGCCGTTCCACGTCATGCTCCTCCAACCTGCGATAACAAGATCTTTAAATTTGTCTTAGACCCAGCTCCCTGTTCGCCCTCCCCAATTCGACACTAATGCCTTCCCTTTCAATGTTTGTTCGTTCGTCGTGCGTCGCTCTTGGGTCTCTCCTGTTGCTTCCTCTCCCTTTCGTCACATCCAGTTTCGACATCCGTTCCCCCTCTCACTATGGTTCCCAGCCTCTATAAAGAAAGTTTCCGCCAATCGCAGGGCGTCTGCCTGGCACCGCTGATTGCCAGTCCCGCTCAGGTGTCCATAGGCGTGTCCAAATGCATACGTATGCAGACAAAACCAATACATAATAAAAAAAAATATATATACATTTGGCACTTTATAACAACAACACAAAAGACCTCAAAACTCATATGGGTACGTGACACAATTCCAGAGGGAACATTGTGTGGAATATAATTGTAGTAGTTTTTGGGAGTGGAAGTGAGAGAAAGTAAGTCAATGTCAGACAGGCAAAGTAGTTTGTGTTGTTCTCACCATTAAAACGCTACGCATTTAAATTGCTCCCTGTGGAAGTTGACACGTCGGAGCCGGAACGCTGCGCACAACTCTGGGGCTCAAACCCATGACCTTCCGGCTGGGAGGCCAACACTCAGACAACTAGACTATGCTGCCCCCAAAAATAAACTGCGGTTAATGAATGTTTGTTTCTAAAAATTGGCATGTGGTAAGTCTCATAGTGCAATAGTAATGGGAATTACGGTATTGCCGTGAACATCAAATCAACCTGGTTATATATTCTAGCTTCAATAACTCACAATCAAAAAGTGCAAAAAAATTATTCCAATACAGATTCAGTGGCCTTGCTGAAGCTGTCAACTTCAGGAACTACTTTACTAGAAAAAAGTCTGCATCAGAGTGAAAAACTTAACCACATACACACGTATACATACCGGTGATTTCAAATTTCCGGTGTCATGGAGAAATTAAACGGCGCACTCAAAGACCATCTTGCACCTGCCTCAGTAAAATTAGATTTATCAGTACTAAGGATCAACATTTCCTCCTCTTATCACAAAATCCCTTCAGTTGAAATTAGCATTCTTTTAATGTTACATCTTTAGCCAACAAATTATGTTGTATTAATGATCATAACTGAAAAAAACTTGGACTGTTTATTATTAGTTGAGACATGGCTAAATGGTACCACTGGAATAGCTAAACTAATTGAAGCCTATCCAAAACACCATGCATTTTACCATACACTTTGGCAAATTAAGAAAGGAGGGGGGGATTGCAGTAATTCTCTCAACACACTTTGACTCTAAGGTCATCCATCCGCTTGGGTGAATATATATAATCTTTGAATTTATATAATTTGAATATCTTGCTGTTGATTAAAGCAGAACAAACTGTTCTCAATATAGCATTATACAGACCACCATAATTCTCTCATCTCAGTATTACGTATGAGAATCATCATGAAGGGAGATTTCAATATTCATATTAACAATCAAAATGATCTCAGATCCACTGAGTTTCTGAATTTACTTGATAGCTTATGTCTTTGTCAGCATGTAAATGAAGCCACTCACCCAAAGGGGAACATTCTAGAGTTGGTTATAACTACAGGGCTAAACTTTAACAGTGTTTCAGACTGAAACATTGTCAATACAACATTGTCTAATACTGAAACTTTCAGGATTAGAATAGCTATCTCTGACCATCTCCGTGTTTTGATGCCAACCATATAACAAAAAATCTAGGAAATACTGGTTAAAAATAAATTTGTTGATAAGGATAAACATTACTACTTCTATAATATCATTTGAGCTATATGGTGATGACGAAGCGGCCAAAATGGGTTTTCTTAGGAGGGTGTCTGGTTTCTCCCTTAGAGATCGAGTGAGAAGCTTGGCTAGTTGTGAGGAACTCGCAGTAGAGCCGCTGCTCCTTTGCGTCGAAAGGAGCCAGTTAAGGTGGTACAGGCATCTTGTAAAGATCCCCCCTGGGCACTTCCTTTGGGAGGTGTTCCAGGCACGTCCGGCTGGGAGGAGGCCTCGGGGAAGACCCAGGACTAGGTGGAGAGATTATATCTCCACACTGGCCTGGGAACGTCTCGGGATCCCCCAGTCAGAGCTTGCTGATGTGGCTCTGGAAAGGGAAGTTTGGGTCCCCTGCTGTAGCTGCTGCCCCCGCTATCCGACTCCGGATAAGCGGGAGAAGTTGGATGGAAGGTGATGACGTCGTGGCTGAAACATTTAGCAATACCCTGTCACACACTTTAAATACTGCTGCTAAAGGTTAAATGACTCATTTCATGCTGCTTTTCACTTGTTGAAAAAGTTCCTTGACTTCTCAATGCAATGTAGTTGACAAGCTTATGTGAAAATACCACAGTTTATGTGGAATAGCACGTCATATATGTATGAACGTTAGTTTTAATGTCAACGTAAGTTATACTTATTTCAATCGTCAGTGGCAGTGGTGGTCTGTAGACTAATAAAAAATAAAATTAAGCTAGCTGTCTTTGCCTGTAATGTTGAATTGGTTAAGCAAAGGAATTTATATTAGTCAAGCAATTCTAATCACCGCAACATGTAACCTACAGTAAACTGGCATTTTTCCATTGTTTGGTACCAACCCGACTCTACTCGCTAGTGGAAGCACAGGCCATTCTACATGGCAGGTGTTCCTCGCGCTCAATATTATTTTTAACAGAATCATTAATTGTGTATATATATATACCGATATACTGTATAGTACCCATACAAAGTGCGCCACACCAATTACCTAAGATGGAATCCAACTGTGCAAAGAGCGAGAGAGAGCACCATGGGTTTTTGTTCATTGTGTACTAAAAGAGGGAGTCAATACTGCTCAGGTGGCTTCCTAACTTGGCTTCTGGTGGTATTTGTAAGCTGTATGTCCCTGCCAATCTCTGAAAACCCTCAAGAAGGAGAACTGAATAAATGAATATGGTACTGGTTGAGGAGCACATGATATAGGCTATGGAACTGGTGTCTGTATATAATTCAATACATTATTTTGCAATATTGCAAAACCATCAATGTATTATGTTTTTCTTGGCATTATATTTTGTCCTACCCTAATACTGTAACAGTATAGTAAATTACTGCACAATGTGTTTGTCCTTTTGTCTTTGAGAATCCTATTCTCAAGACTTAAAAGCAACTACAGGTAGAAGGCAGCAGAGACATTTGACAGGGAAGGTTGTCAAAGCTGTCAAAACAGATTTTGTCCCTCTTTTAGAGAAGACTGTAGTGTCATGTGTCTGTCTGTCAGCATCACAGCATCACAGACTGTCAAAGTATCTCTCTTTATCTTCCATCATTTCTTTTTCCCGAGCAGTTTCTTCTGTCTTATAAATAACAGCATTTTTGCTCCAGGATCCAGGGAGGCTGCATGTTCTGTATACCTCTGGTGTCTGCTGTGCACTTACATTACTGTGCAGTAATCTTATGACGCAATTAACTGTTTGTGTGTGTGATTATAGAGCTGTATGAAACCTGTCCAGTTTTGTGAAAATTATTTAATGCGCTGTGTTTCAAATGTTTTTAGAAAATGGCAACTTTTAATGGTGTAAATATTTAAGATCACTACTCCTACCTGTTGTTTGGTGCCACGTTCCATTTAAAATACTTTCTTATAATAATTTTAACCAACTAGTATTTTCCATGTGTACTAGCAGTTGCTGGATGTAGATGTGACATTACGCACATCCCCGCTGTTTTACTCCTGGTCAAAGCTGGATGAGCATCAACACCAATAAAAGGAACCTTTTTTAGCCTACATGTTTTTACCCTCTTCTTCACTCTGTCCTCCACTTGCCCCGCCCTGCTGGTGTTTTCACTCATGGCTGAGAAGAGCCTTCCGGGCCTTTGACGGATTTATTGGAGAATGAAGAGAAAACGCATCATTATTCATACTGGCTCCCACTTACTGTGATGGCCTCTCTTCCAATAGGAATATTCATCAGACTACTGGGGAGACCAGTTTTTCATGATCAATGGTAAATTGGTGTTTGTGAGTATTCATAGTCATGTTTTGTTATTGTTGTTGTTGTGAAACTGTGACAAGACACTTAAAGAGCGGAAATTAGCGATTGTGATATATTGAAATGGGTTAACATGCCATGTTTTCAAGATGGGTTTAAATCATGTAGCGGTCTACCCCCTCCTCCCCCAATACCTCGTTCTTTGCAGGAAATGTGTCAACACAGCTATACATGTATAATCCAATTTTAATGTATCATTAACATTATTAAACTGCACCCCCAGTCTTATAATCAAAGTATTGTGAACTTCCCAAATAGTATTAGTTTGCACAAGAGTCGAGGGGAAGGCAGTTTAAGGTAGTTTTATCATTATTATTCAACTATGGAAAACTTAATATATATAGCAGTGATTTTTGTTTTGTTTTAAAGGTTAGCCTTTTTTTAATTGATCTTTGCTGCTGAAAATACAAAACCAGCACTGTAATTTAGAACGCATTTAAATAAAACAGCTGGTCGCAGTGGATTTTGTTTTAACAATTCGGAATTTATCGTTGCTGTCTTCTCTGCACTTTTTGATTGTGTTATTGAAGCCTGAAATTAGTAATTTGGTTTGATGTTCGCGCTTATCAAACCAAATGACAACCTGATGTGAACGTAGGCCTACAGTTGGGCTATTGAGGTTAGCAAGCCAGCGAAAATAATATAATTCAGGCAGATTTTACATTAAGTAAATTAGTTACCTGACACTCGACTTGTTTACTTGTTTTGTTGCTGTGGCTGAAGTCGATACGTGTGCAGATAGGCCCTATCATTGTAATACGTGCTACAGCGATATAATATAACTAAATTGTGTAACTTTTTAAGGTAACTACTAGCCTGTTAGCATATCTTGTTGGTTATAGCAGTTTGTAATGCACTCCTTAAGTGAATAGTTTTGCCTGCAGAACTTCTGTACTGTGCACTTGTCACTCGCACGTTGTGTTTCTTGCCAGTTCACACTTCACAGACCTAACTTATCGTCAGCGTTGTCTCAAACGTATACATTCTCTATTTACTTGTGAATAGTTACAGGGCTAGAAATATTTTAGCCGGGCTAGTGGAAATTTTGGTCTACTAGCCCGGCTGGCTAGTGCCAAAAATCCTTAAGATATTTTATTGTCTTTTTCCGGATCCAAACCATCGTTATATCTGCATTTAAATAATTCACTAATGGTCGATTTCTATTATGAAGTGCTAATATTTTCCTATGTGAAATCCCACTTGACTGACTACAGTGTGATTGCGCAATGCACTGGGATAAAAAAAGCATACATTTGAAGCCACCAACTCTCAAACGTGGCGCGGCGAGTGTCTAGTATCAGTCTTACATGCACATACTATAACCTTTAGTATTTATTTATGATCTGTAAAATGAAACATACTGTACAAACAAATGTTTCTTTTGCCCTAAGATCTACAGTACCTTTTTGGTTTAACTTTGGACTATTGAAATATGCTATAAGCCGGTGGTGTAAAGAGCTGTGTTATCCAATTCACTTCCCATTTACTTTTCTGTTGCAGTCTGTAATGCGTGACAGACTGTAAAATTGGAGGGTGGAGGTGTGTGAAGTCAGGCTCTTTTTTCTGTTCGGATTCAGTTCTCCTGCACATTCATGGGTGTGAGTAAACCTTGAGTTATTCACATATACTATCATATTGAGAAGATATACTGATGTGTTTAGTTACACACTCTAATTTAAAATATTTAAGTAGACTGGAGTTACAGTAATGAGGCATATAACAGTATAACATGTTTGTGTATAGCATGTGATGTGATGTTACTTACTATAAGCACAACCTCCATCAGGACATGCGTGGCTTCATGAGTCAGGAACTAGGTCATTTCAGGCCACTGCTTATGAAATGAAAGTTGTTTTTGTTTTTCCCCAGGTTTTTATGATTGCTTTTGGTAATGGTCAGCCTCTGTGAATGATGGACATTTTACTATTATACCTTTTCAGATCGGGCTCAAAAGGCTGAATGAGAGGTAGGCTATGACAGATGTAGTATGTGTAGACTTTGGCCTAAATGAGCTGCTGGTGGAACTATTGGTCAAATAAATCGAAGTGTCTTGTGAGTCCAGTATTGCCTACCTGCTGGTAGGCAATATGGACGTATGCTGGACATATGTTGTATTATTCTTCAGTAAGAGACGAGGACACACATAAACATACATGGGCCTTGGGGATTTTCATGGGTGTGCAATTGAGGTTTGTAAGGAAACATATTGCTATGTAGTTGTGTTTCTTCTCAGTGTACAGTTTTGTATTGAGCAAAGTAACCCATCCCTTAGTAAGGTAATTGAACATTTACTTCTTCTACCAGAATGGTCTCCAAATCTTTACGTTCGCATGCCTGGATTTTGCCTGGCGACGAGAGGAGTACTAGGTTTTTTATTTTTTCTGGGAAACATTCCATTTGGTTGTTCAATTGAGTTAATTTCTGTCCCCTGGACAGAACCTGAATTTTCTATGACCACTTTACTGCAATAAAAGTTACTAAATTTGACTGTTTGGTTTCTTTTTTTTTTAAGCTCGATCGGGTAGCCTATTCACAATAAATGGAGTGTAGGCTACACGTGAGACAGAAAAAACAGAAACTTACTCATATGGAGAGTGAAGTTCAAGGCATAGAAAAACATTTATTTTAATCAAATCTATATTACATGTTATGCTTATAAACCTGTTTGTTTGTGTATTGGACAAATATACCTGTAATGATCGCTATTTTCGGCGCTCATATCTTTTGCCTTTGCTGTAGGACTTGTAGACACGCCCACAAGCTGCCAGCTTGCCAGCAGATATTTTTCAACTACCATTTTTGTAAAATTAAATTAAGTGAGACATAAAGAGTTCGATGCGTGCCTGTGTGGTGGGTCTGTGTGGTGGGTGTGTGTTTAACCCCGGACACTATGGCCCTTGGCTTGGTATGCTTGACTTACAGTATTTTGGCCCTTGAGGAAAGTGAATTAAGGAACCCTGATTTAGGGCCTAATAGACTTACTTTAATATATTTAAGGGTTATTTACAACAGAAAGAGGGAGACATATTTGTATTCATTCTGTTGTAAATGGTAGAAACAGATAAAGATAAATCCTTGACCCAATACATGACCTACCTGGCCAGAAATAAATTAAACTACTGTATGTGCATAATTCAGCCTTGAAATGTCTTTTAAGTCTAAAGGCTGAATAATGCACATACAGTAGTCATTTTTGATTGACATTTATCGTAATAATTATCTATATCGACTGATATAAAGAAAATTTTCTTTATTGTGATAACATTTTGTTATTCTGTTAGCAATCTGAGGTGTTTTGTTTGGGAGCCCCCGAATCGTCAAACATGATTTGATAGTGCAGTACAACTTTCTAACAGGATTCCCATTTTTGTTTTATGGTTTCTAAAGCTCAAGCTTACTGTTGATAGCTAAACGTATCAGTGCCATAGACAGATGATGTGTGCAAGCTCTGACCATTAACTACTATTGATTAAACCCCAATGCATGAATGTGCTGAGGCAAGGGGATCTGACCCCATTTCAATATTACTTATTTTGTCCTAGTGTGTTCCCGCCTGTCAGCTCTTTGTGCGCCGGGGGAAAGTTGGATTTGAGGACCTGTATAACTTTAACTTTGCTGAGGCTGGACTCCTAGCAGGGACTGGAATTCGATTCGGAAGTCAATGAAAGACACTTAATTCATTATAAAGTTATGGTTCTATTAATGTAAACTGTATATTGGCCTCACAATTTTTAAATTTTTACTTCTGGTGTGTGTGTGCGTGCGTGCGTGCGTGCATGTGTGTGTAAGAGAGGGAGATTGTAGCGTGAGTCAGTCAGATCTAGTTGAGATACCTCAATCTCCATTACTTATATGAGCAGCTGTGATAATACTAGTGTGCTTCTTTATTGCCATCATCAGTTTTATGGGTGGTGTTAATGCTGTGCTGTTCCACCGGTAGTCTAATGAAGAAGAGATGAAAGGATCAATCACTGGAATTTCTTGGAGCAGAAATAACCTGGGGGGTGGGACGAATGACAGGAATGAAAAGTAATAAAACAATAATCAGGAAATAATTGGCTAGGGTGCTCATTGGGTGGCCCACAAACTATACAACCAGTCAATTAACTTGTGGGTACAGGTAATGGAAAAACATGCAGGTGCTGCAGATAAATAAAAATGGCAGCCTTTTAAAATACCTGATTGCTCCCCATCTGTGTTTGTCACACATCACATAGCCTACGTCATGCAATGTTGTGCTTCCCAAGAATGGACCTGTCAATCACATGTAGAATAATAACCAATCAGATTGCCTGATTTTTCATAGCAATACCTGATGTCACACAAACAAGGTGTTTGCGATTATGTCTGTAGGCTACCAACGAATTAACCCTTTTTATATATTATATGAATCTCAACAACGTATCGGATAAAACAGTAATGGACAGACCAGGTGCAGAAAGTAAAAATTATACCCAGGTGTTATGCTCTGCCTGTGCACAATAAACCAGCATGTTTCCTTGCGCTAGTGATGTCCCCTTCCCTGCTGGAGAACTGCGGTAATGCATGTTTGAAGGAAATACTCAGGGATTTATTTTCTGGTCCAACTCTGTGTTGAAGTTGATGATGAGAACACACACAAGCAGCCAAGAAGAGACATTGTTTCAAAGGACTCAACGTAAGCGAAACTGAAAGGGTGAGAGTAATGGAGGATGAGTGGGTACAAAAGGAGCAATCCCATACCTTCCGTTTCCTTTGATCTTCCCCAGACCAAAGCACTCCCAGCTCTGCCCAGAGACACTCTGTATGCTTGTGCCCAGGCAGACTGTGTTGTCCCTGCCTCACTGTACTTGTGTTGTGGGTGGGAGACCTGAGCAGGGGGCTTGCTGCTTTTGATGCGCTGCCATTTGATGCAGGTCCAATTTGCACCCTACTACTGTATATCTGACTTTTCAAAATGTAGGTCTGCGCTAGCATGATCACTCTGCCTTTTGGCATGGCTCCTAGGAGACATCTGGAGGCATATTTAAGACGGGCTGGAATTGCTCCCCGGGCCATGGGAGATGGGAATAAGACACAGAGTCTATAGAGCTGAATTGTTTATTGGAACCTCGAAAAGCTTCCAAATACCCACCCCCATCCCTTCTTCTCCACACTCTCTAAAACATCCTCACAGAATTATATTTTTCTATAGTTTATAGTTATAGTTTATTTTTCTTCCCTCCTGTACAGTACAATAAATATTGCCCAGGTCTACATCTGGTTCTGCCTAACTGATATTCTGAGTTTGATTGGAAGGTTTAGTGGAGTGGAGTGGTTAACCAGCCCATACTATAAGCAAGCTACTGACAATTTATACAGTAGATCTTGTATTTATGTACTTATTAAATTCTAGTGGGCATGCGCCCGGTGTGATCTAGGTTTTGCTTTGGCACCTGGCGAGCTCTGGTCTTCAGCACTGCTAGATCTCTTCTGCCTTGATGTGTGCTTTTGTTTTTATAATGGGGATTGTGATGTGGCAGTAGAGCTGGGCGATATGATCAAAAATATTATCACAATACAAAATTCCATTCTAAATGCTGAATTATGCTCCTGGGTGAACATATTTATGGCCAGGTAGCTTATCTAGGGCCAAGGATTTTATTATTATTTTTATCATTATCTGTTTCTACAATTTACAACAGGATGAATACAAATATTGTGTCCCTCTTTCTGTTGTAAATAACCATTAGTTATATTGAAGTTTTAGTTAGGCTTTAAGTTAAAGTTATTTCAGTTAAATATTTGACTAATATACAAGTTTTTGTTTTGCCTGTCATCTAAATAAATTGGGAAATCGTTATTTTCTCTGCGTAGCTTTTATTTTAAAGTAGATAGGTGCGTATCCTGGTCCTCCTGTGATGGAGGAGGACCAGGATTTGGTTGCATTTCATATACTTTTGGGATTTTGTCAACAAAATACATGTTGACAAATCACTGCCACTGACAGTGCAATAATAAAGGAGACGTGATTGACTCAAGATAAGTGCGTCGTCAGATAAAGATACACCTTCAAGCAGGATGCCCGGTTTTAATGGAAATGCAATACACTTACAAAGATTAATTTTATAAAAGTAAGTTTTTGATTGTTTTATAGTGTAAATGTCCTTTTATGGGGAGGGAAACCCAGCATTTGTTTTCCCAGACCTGTATGACAGATACATTCATAACATAGCTATCTATAAAGTATAAATGGGTCATATTAGCATTGAAGTAACATCAGGCAGATGACACACTCTGATTCTGTAGTGTCATATAATGCACATAATAGGCTGATAATACATGTGCATGTTGGTGACATTCATGGAAATTATTCACCTGCCATGGTAGAATAATGAAGCAAACACCAGTGATATGCCTATTTTTACCCAGCTGTATTTGGGCCCTGGCTTTAGTGGCTGTAGCTTGAAAAATAATTTGAAAACCAAATATATTTCAATAATGTAGATTAGAATACCCTCTGTCATGAATACAATTGGATTGGAAGAGGGGCAGAGGGGCTGAAACAGGATAGGATTTGAGACGGAGAAGTTGACTTTGGGGTAAAGAGGTGACCCTGATAAGTGCCACAAAATAGGAAGAAGGAAATTCAAATGTAGTTTGTCAGCCGTATCTCCTGGATGTTGCAAGATTCAGAGCCGAGACTGGGGAGCAGATGAGTGGATTTGAAAGAGGACAGCAAGGCAAGGCTGAAAGGCAGGATAAAGTCAAGCCAGTGTTGCCAGTGTGTAATTAGAAGGGCTCTTACCCAGGGCCATCACTGGGGGATCACTGTTATTGTTCTCCACTTCAAATCATTTTTGTTCATCTCCACAGCTGGCTGAGAGAGCGAAGGGAACATGGTGAAAACAAACAGGTTTTCAGTTCAGTTATTCAAGGAGTCTGCCTCCAGTTGTAGTATCCGCTAACGCATGTTTCTTCAGCGCTGTGTGTATTTCTGTGCCCGTCGGTGCCTACTGTGTGCGTATTTGTCCATCAGCCTGGATATTTGCCAGCCTGTCAATGTAGAGGCTCTCCACAGTCTCGTCTGGCTCTGCTGTTTATCTTAGCCATGTAGGAATTACATTTGATTAAACTATTTTGTGAACAATTATTATTTTCTTCTGACGTGTTGATCAGTGCATTTAGGCAGAATAAAACCCACTCAAACCTCTTTAAGATAATGGTTTCTATGTAGAAAAGACAATAGACACATTTTTTGGATAGTTTTTTCATTCATTGAGATGTCATTGTTCTACTTGAATATCATCACCTCCTTTTATGTTTCCCACCTCCTCTCTTTAGTACTCTATCAGCGTTATTGTTTGTGAATATGGTAAAATAGTGTTTATGGTGTGCTTATGTGCGCCAGCGTGTGTATTCATGCGTGGAATTGCTTGTTCGGACCATTTAGCGGCAGCCGGCCTATTGCAATAGTCAACTGTGGACTCAGCACTATTACCGAAGCTGCAAATTATTTTGTGCTACACATTTCACTTTTGTACGCTCCCAAGTTTTCAGTGTGAGTGAGTGATCTGTATAATATAGTGAGGCAGAATGATGGAAAGGTGGCTGTAATAGACTGTAATGACAGGAGAGGGGGGTCAGGCGGATGTGAAGCAGACTGCTCCGCTAAACGACTGCCAAAGCAGGTGTTCCAGCCTGGCCAGGGACTCCTCCCTTCTTTTATTCCCTTCCTCTGCTCTTCCTTTCTTCCTTTCTATTATTTTCTGCCACCCTTTACATCCTTCCCTTCTCTCCTTGCCCCTCTGTTTTCCTTTGCTTCCCTCCTTTTCCCTTCCTGCTCTTTGCAGTATTGCCCTCATGAGACAGAAAGTTAACAAATTAAAGCTGTAGTAACAAACTGAATTGTCCAGATATTCACCTCTATAATTTTGCTGCTGTTTATAATGTCTACCGGTGTACAGAAAATATGGAATATGTCGCTGCAAACCTGAAATTATTATTCTAAATTGACATTTTGAAGTTCCTTAATGATAAAAATGTTTAGTTTGATTTAAGTAGGTACACTTTAAGTAGGCACACTACTTACCCATATACGGTAGCCTACAATCTCCCAAATATATGAACTGCGTTGCATCACTTTCATCCTAAAATACTGGATTAAGTTACTGCTCTGTCTGGACAAAATCATGGTCGCTGGTGTAGGGCACATCACTACGTAATTCACAACCAACCGTTACCACAACAGTGTGTTGGATGCTTGTTTTGAATATAACATGTTTCCCGTGTTTCAGTTAAACTTCTCCCTGCTTCCCTGGTCGACACCTTGGATTAGGCCTATATATAGTCAGGCATTCCACCCTTGTCTTTTCTTGTCTGCCCTTAAAATGACAATAATATCGTTTATCGCAATTATTTCTGGGACAATTAATTGGCCAACAAAAACTGCACACAGCCACATTCAATGTTTGCTCATATAAATTACACCCCATTGTTCGTGCACGCGCACACACGTGCACACACACACACACACCCTGTTCCAAAGAGGGTGAATGGGTAAATTATGTTTAGCATTACCATTTACTACTGCACTCACGCATAGACAAGTTCTAGGCAATTCTTGAAGTTTAAGTTGCGTACAAACCGCTTCGAACAAACACAAAAAGCTACCTCATTATCTTAGCTTCCTCATCATCACTGCTATCTAAGGCTAACAAGTAAAGGTTGAAGGAAAGGATGGAGAATGTGAGTGACTGCGATCTCACCAGCCATTGTTTAAATATTGTAGGTCTGCTGTGCGTTTGTGTGCATAATATAATTCTATGGTTCAGACTCACAGTGAAGCTACTGTGTAAAATATGATCTATAGTACATTGTTTGATATGGTTATTAATTTAAATAGGAAGTCATAAGAACATGTATATTTGTATAATTTTCTAGATACATTTAATAAATGGCTTTGCTCAAACTTCTTATAGGCTATTCTAGCCTAGTTGTTCCGGTTGTCCTTTTCTGCCTTCAATACGAAATCAAACATTGTACTGTAGAATTTATAACAATAAAGTGGGGAAAAATCTAAAATGTCACAGTTTTAAGCAGTTTTAATCAAAGGTGATAATCATGATCATATCACACATTGTAATCATATCTCCTTTTGTTATGTTAAAAACCAAACTACAAAAGAGCTTGACCAAGCCAATAAGATATATGCACCACTAGAGATTAATATAACCTACATTAAAAACAATAAGCCTAAATGAAACACAAAATACATATAAGGTGAATGTTGCATAATGTTCTTAATAAATAGGTCATTTGTTTTTATTACAGAGACATTTCTAGTATATTTACTAGAAATGTCTCTGTAATAAAAACAAATGACTTTCGATCTGTATTCCCTGACCCCGGGTAGTAACGGGATAGGCTATATTCCTCCCAGTTGAATAAAGAATAAAAAATGTTTTTAATTCCAATTAAAATAATCACATTAAACCTTAACTTTCCACTTCACTATCCAGCTGTCTCGTGCAGGCTTATAGCCATAAATAGTCGAGTGTACTGTATACATGTGCGGTCTCATTCGTTTCCGCATCACGTGATTACGTCCTCGCTATATCTCATATCTCTTGAAGAGATATCGTCAAATGTAGTAGGATTATTCAGCTGACACCAGATCGTTGTTCAGAATTAAGATAAAGCATTTGGCTTAATTTTCTTGACTGAGAAAAAATATTACACAGCTGTGTTATTTCATATCTCAACCTTCTATTTTGTTGTTATATTTATTATTCTAATAGTTCTAAAATATTGTTTTGAATAAAAATGTTGCCCAGGTTTGAAACAAAGCACCGTGATGACAGATGAAAGTGTTTCCCCCGTTTTTTTAAAAAGTATTGCGTATAGCAATACTTTTTTTTTATATTGGTAACACTAGTTTGTACATGCAAAAGAAAATGTTGCAATGCAAACTGTTTCAGAGAAATAACAAGTTTAAATTTACATGATAAGCCTATGAGCGATTCAGCCCATTCCAGCACTACACAAATGGGAGGACAATGACGTCATCTCTTTCATCAAAATGTACCTAAATAAAACTTAAAATAATGATGCACTAATGTGTGTTTGTTTGCACAAAAATGCACAGATGCACAAATGAATGCAATAAATTAAAGATTATATTATCAGTGGGAGACAAAGGACGTCAAACCAGTGCAAGAAACTTTGTCTAATATCTCAAACTGTTTGTGCACAATTGTATTTTTCGTGCACAAACGATGCACAAACAAATCAAAATACTTTATTCACATTCTTATCATATGGTTTGACAAAATCGCGGAGGTCCCCTTGGCTCCTTATTGGATCCACTTAATGGCTCTCACATGTCTTGCTGTCCAACACTCTTCCAACCACAGAGGCTTTATCCTTGTTTGTGTTAGATGCATTTGCTTTTCTAGTTGTGATCATGAGACCGAAATAAATTGCCTCCTTTCACGCCTTTCAGAAGACCTGGTAGACTAGCATACTGATGCAGCATCTATTTATGCATCTCACATTAGCAAAATTATTTTTTATGCAAAAATACACACACACAATGTTAACTAACAGTAAATGAAATGGGTATCAGTGTCAGGGTTATATTGGGATGGGACTTTTCAGTAGGTTTTTCAGTAGAAAGGACACTAGACAATTACATGTAGTTCATCAGTTAACAACATGTGAGCTTGTAAAATACACATTTTGATAATGTTGCTGATTCCCACAGATAAAATAAATGCAAAGCTTTTTTTATGTGCAGTATACAATATTTATAAATATATACAACTGCAAGACTTTGCTAACGTGAGATGTTAAACGTAACAGGGTTTTGAAAATCAAATATTAGTGATTAAAGGTATCAATCAGTCAGCTATTGCAAGCTACATGTAAGATAATACATTTTGTAAAATTCAACAAATATCTCCTCGCATTTCGGTAGTTTACTGTTATTTGTTCATGTTGAAAAAAATTATCTGATCATTCTACCCAGCCCTGGATCCGTAAATAGGTACATTAAAAAAAATTGTCAAACACCGCTCATATCAACAAAGCCGTAGCACTACGGTTTGCTTCACAATGCATTACGACATGTGAGGCTCTTCCGTGGAGGACCGTGGAGCGATACTGTTTTGATTTGAGCTCGAAGTTAGAAAAAAAATGACTAAGCCTGCCTTTAACTAAATGAACATGAATGGTTCACATAAGCATGCATGTTATTTATAAATATAATCCATGTTGACTAGCTGATTTATCTTGCCCATCCGTGGTTTATACAGTAGCAGAATTAATTAAATATTTAAAGTGCTGTCAGTCCCAAATTCCCTGTCTTGTCATGTTCAATGTGTTTCAGGCCTGTTTCTACCTGCCCTGTGTTTCCCAGTCTCATTAGTTCCACCTGTGTCAGACTAATCATCTCATTTGTAACCCCTGGCTCTCATTGTTGATGCCTAATGGTCTCTCTTCCTGTCTTGTCTACTTGTGTTGCTAAGCCCTAGGCTGTATCCGAATACTCAGTATAGACTACATTTGGTGAAGTACCTACTACCCAACCGTTAGTCTAGTACGTTCTATGAGTAAGCGAGCAGTAGTAGAGTAGAGTAGTAGGGACACAATTCGGATACACTCAACTGCCATCTCATCTGTCCTTTGACCCGGATGTTTGCTGCGAAAACTCACCTCAATAGCGACATATTAAAAAAAAAAGGACTTTATATCTACTCATATTAAATTGTCTTTACTTTGAAGTGATAGTATGATTATGATACTTACATTTGTACATCG
>JAODUK010074122.1:0-16106 GCA_027564635.1 Typhlichthys eigenmanni | reverse complement strand
ATATAAATAAACCAGTGGAACCAGTGTTACAAAACCTATGTTGTTTTTGTTTACCAGTGCATTTGACATTGATCCAGCTGGTCAAAA
The DNA here is from genome assembly GCA_027564635.1 of Typhlichthys eigenmanni. Lineage (NCBI taxonomy): Eukaryota > Metazoa > Chordata > Actinopteri > Percopsiformes > Amblyopsidae > Typhlichthys > Typhlichthys eigenmanni. Next base: position 16,019 of record JAODUK010074122.1, on the reverse strand, counting down.
TTGTGCTTATATTGTAATATCGGCAACATTTTTGTCACAACTGCTAGGAGTGTTTTTTAACAAAAGATGAAAAATACCTTCTGTGAATATGTTTGGTATGATTAAATGACGAGAATTGATGCAATTGTCTTGGCCAATCTTAAATCAATACAGCACAATAAAAACAATATAAAGAATCACAGGGTTAGAGTTCAGCCAAGAATGTGAATTCCTCTATAGATATGAACCACGCTGCAACTCTTGCCGAGTTAATTGTCCTGTAAAACAATACCTTTAAAAAATGGGTTTCTGTCTAGGTGTATATTTTTTCTAAAATATGTCCAGATTCACAAGCGTTCATTTCACTGATCAAATGTCTTGTTGACATTAGTTATTTAGTTTTCCCTTCAACATATATTTACCAAAAAATGTCTGCTTTTCGGTATAGACTAAGGTATTCTCTTTACATGCTAATTTTAAAATAATTTTATATTAGTTATTGTGTTACATAAAAACAATATGATAGATGATGATGATGAACTCACTGCACTTTCTGATTAAATGACAATTTGATTGTATCAGTTGGTTTCTAATTGGTGGCATAGTTATTCATCCACTAATTGAGGATGTTTGTTTTCAGCTGCAGTGGCAATATAAAGTCAGTCTATTAATGTGCCCTCCCACTATTCATATGGAAGGCTTCTAGCATTCTGTATGACTCATATCTGAGGCTCACTGCAGAGAGTTCTATGTGATGTGAATACTTATCAAGGCAACAATTCCTAAACTCGTGTCTACATTTTGAACTGGATATTGCATATTCGTCTTGGATGAATAAATCAGTGGGAACAAAATCCGATTCTGTTCCATATCAACAGTTGAGCATGATTCAGCATTTGTCATGTTGAAAAAACATGATATATGTGCTGTGCGGTTTAGTATGGAATGTTAAAGGACCTGTGGTATATTAAACATAAAACTGCAGAATATTTTGGATGTTTCCTCTAAATATTAAGCCACAACTGCTTTGACATTATTTCACTGCAGCCTTGAAACATGAACATACAGCAACTGTCAAACAAAGAAAGAGAAATATATATGACTTATTAATCCCATAGAGTTGTTTGTTTTCAAAGAAATATTGCTGTACTTTTTGTCAAGCAGTAAGTTGTATTATTATTGACTGAATTTCCAGATGGGAGGGGAAAGGACATCTGACCATCTGAAGTGAAATAACTTGTTTGACGTCATGACTTATTTTTAGTAGGTAATATAAGGGTTTGGAAGTGCCTTTTCATGTCAGAATCAAAATACAAAAACACGCACATACTAATACTCTCTCCAACTGACAAACAAGTGTGTGTGAGAGAGACACACTAGGCCTACAGCATGTCTCTTTTACAAGGATATAACCGTCACACCTACTGATGAGCTAAATTTGTTAGCACGTGTGCCGATGGGCTGTGATGCCCTGGTGTTATTGCACTTCAGGGTGCTTCTTACCTGTGTTTTGGATCTGTTGCAAGCAGGTGCACCGTGCCAATATATAATGTACATTGAGAGATGTTGCACCACATTTGCCAGTTTATTATGTTTAGGAAAAAAATAACTACATTACTATACACTACTATTTTATTTTACTTACAAGACAAATATTAGAAATGTGCTGTTGCCCTCGCTCAATTAAAACAAGAAAATCCATCACACACACATCTATATATATCTTTTTTTTAAACAAATCACTGCTTGACAGAAAGTTTTTCCTGTCAGTTGTCCAAGCATCATGTCTCTGACGAGTAGAATGAGCTCTATGCGTCACACCTGAGCATGTGCGCCAAAGTGAAAGTCTCAGTGAAAATATCAGAATGCTTTTCAGTCAGTAGGGGGAGAAAACACTTCACATCCACTTGGGATCTCAGAGCACCTTGTATCTCCCTCCCTTCCCCCTGAGCTCCCTCCCACACAGCAGGCAACACCATGAGTCAGACATGGTGCCTCAACATGAGTGGCACGGCCGGCCTCACATGGAGGATTAGTTAATGATACAACCTGCGATGTCTTAGCTTCATTAAGGATATTGATATATATTGAAATATACGTTGTATGTCTTGAAAAGATGTACTCGTTTTTAGATGTTGTGGACAAACGGCTCCAAAACACGTGCCAAAAAACATTACAACAGTGGTCACGCTAAAATCTAAAAAGTGTTTGGGGAGCTGCTATCAAGTTAGATACTCATTTTAGATTCAGATCATTTGCAAGTTAATGTTATTTAGTATAACATTAAAGATATACAGTACACACTAATTAGTGACTCTATATGACTTTCTGCCACTAGATGTCATCTTAGAGCACAAGCATCTCAAACCAAAACAAATGCTTTGTGAGCCACACACACACAACACTAACATGCACACTCGCTGGCCTTCCTATAAAAACAAAGAGCAAATGTTATATAGCAGCATATAACATTTGCTGCTATATTAATGTTTAAAATATTACATATAAATGCATCAAATTGCATAACTCATCAAACATGTCCAGAGATGAGAAACTCTGCTTTTTGACATGTCTCCCATGTTGTTTCAGATTCATGCCTTGTTTATACAGTAGGTCTACATGTTTGCAGATCCTGGTCTATAGATCATGAATATGGAGTTTTGTCATGTTATCTTCGCTTATGTTAAGGAGAGGTTTGATTCATTCCTGTACGGTCACACATACAGGAATGAAAAACTAGGCAAGCGATGAACCGTCACCTTCCAATTAAAAATGTATATGCTGTTATGCTGAATGATGTTACACACACGAAACGTAGTTTCCTGGTTTGTAGTCCATATGAGCGGTTGTTGGTCGCATATACCCTGAGCATAAACACATTGAGCTGGGAAGACGAGAACATCGACAGGTGGGAAGGGAAGTGCAGACAGGCATGATATGTAATAATATCTAACTTGACAACGCGGTTGTTTTGCGATGGGGAAATGTTTAGTGTCAGTTAAGTTGTCATTAGCTAGATTGTACAAAATTGACTGGTGTGGATGTGGTTAGACACCACAATGGACCTTTTGCTAGGGGCGGGTCTGTGTCAGACAGCTGACCCACATGGCTCTGAGCTGACCATAACAGAGACGACTTTGATAATAACCATACATCCAACATTCTGTCATTAACAATAATGAGAGTAATCAGAAAACCGCAGGATTTAGCTACCTGATGGTTTCAGTTTCTCATTTATATCAAGTAACCTACAATTTATTAAAATAAATTTAAAAAATAAAACCAATTACTGTAGCCTATCGCTGGATCATACGGTACGATACCGACACACTGCGGCGCATAGCAACATCTTGGCCTTTTGATTAATCAGATGGCCTCTTAATTTTTTTTTTTTTGGAATTTTTTTTTTTTTGTTGAAAATTTCAAACATTGTTCAAATTGCACATAGAGATGCACAGTCCATGATTTTTTAAACATCTTTTTTTTTAGAAAATTTCAAACATTGTTCAAATTGCACATAGAGATGCACAGTCCATGATTTTTTGGGAAAAAAAAATGTTTTAAATTTCAAACATTGTTCAAATTGCACATAGAGATGCAGAGTCCATGATTTTTTTTTTTTTTTTTTTAGAAAATTTCAAACATTGTTCAAATTGCACAGAGATGTAGAGTCCATGATTAAATTTTTTTTTTTTTTTAAATGTCAAACATTGTTTAAATTGCAAATAGAGATGCACAGTCCATGATTTTTTTTTAGAATTTTTTTTTTTGATGGCCTCTTAATTAAACTCTGGCGAAAAGTCCATTACCTAAGTCTCCTTTATTTCATGCTCGCTAAGAAAACTACAGCCAATTGCAGCACTATGTGGTCAACCATACACATTTCTTTTCTGTTGGCTGAGGCTGCAAATTCAAAGGTCAAAATTCACCTGTGTGTAATTATGGAAGGGGTAAAGATGCAAAATTACTTCGCCAGAGGAAGCGAATGTTTTATTCGCCCTTTTGCTTGCACAGAATATAAGTGAACAGAAGGCAAATTTTGGATACTGGTAATTTTGCATATGTGTGACCGTACCCTTAGCGGAGAGTCTGACTGGATCAGCGAAGTGGGCTTTTAAAATGTCAAGAATCTTCGATCGCTTGTTATAGTGCCACCATGTGGCTAATATGCAAAATTTCATAATTTACCAACTGTCAGCAAAGTTCAATTATAAGGAGGAAGGAGAAGGAGGAAGGAGAATCTTTGAGAGACATATTTGCTAAGCGCTGATGGAGGTATGTACATTGGCCTATGGTGCATTGAGGCAGGCTGAAGGAAATATTTTATTTCTTGGTATTGACAAAAAAAGGTTTCATGATATTGATAACTCAATGTCATGTCACTGCAACTGCAGCAGAAGGTTGGGTTGGACAGCTGCCTACAGTGACCTTCATCATTTTTCCCCCTTAATCTTCTGTCTATTTACGGACGAATGCACCCTACTGTTTTGGTGAATATACATCTAGATTGGTCCTACTGACTCATCCTGTCTCGTTGCATGTTAAAGGCCAAAATCCACAAAGACTAGACATCACAGACATGACTTCAGTGATATTCAGACTGTGATCATCTGATGACAACTGAATCATATCATGAATCATGATATTACGGGACAACATCGTGACCACAAGCATGACACTCAAGGTCATAACTATGTTCCTGTGATACACATTTTATTTTTATCAAGTAACGATTATTTCGGACAACATATTATGATTTTTGTGGTTTGTATGTCTCTGCAACTAAAACATTACCTTTAGGAGTTTATTTTTTTTTAAACTGTTGCTTAGCAACACATCAAGTTTACTGACTGAAGGCTAGCTATTCTACATTATCCACATTAATCTGTGAAGTATTATATCACACAATTCATGTCTGAGCTCTAAGCCTGTATGCATCATTTCATTGTTTATTCTCAATGCTCATAGTCCAATACTGACATCTAGTGTGTCTGTAGAAGTAAATCCTCACAGCATTTGCATTTTCGCTGTCGTAGATGATGATAAGCAGCGGATGAGTCTAAGCTTCACTGCATAGTTTGAGAACTGGTTTAGTAATCACATCCAGCCCAGGTGTCATGGTTCAAGTGTTCCCTTATAGGCATCGGGCCTCACACACATCCATCTGAGAATAAGGAGCTAAAAGGCAGCTAAACTTGTCACTGACAAGGCTGTAGTCACACTGCGTCACAGACCGGTCAGTGTACGAGTCTACAGCTCAAATACCTAGTCTTAAACCAGGTCTGCATAGCTAGCAATTAATACATTTACATACTGCAAAGTACTTGTATCCTGCAAGTTTTACAATTGAGTGATACAACAGAAAATCTTTGGAATTAAATAGTGTAACATATACAGTAGTGTGCTATAACAAAATTAGGCTATTCTTAAGGATATACAAGTTTTGTAGAGTACTCTCATTTGAAATGGTCAATCTGCATTCACATTTGTTATATTATATAAAAAGTAATACAAATAAATAGAGGTGGTTGCCACCATATTAAATTGTGCACAACATAATATGCAATTGCTGGTGTGCACGTATTAACCAATCAGAAGGCTAGATCTCACAAAGTGAGTCACGATATCTGTCTGTCATTGTGCTATATTAGGGAAATTCTCCTAAATCACTTGAGACTTTAAATAGGGAAGAAAAAAAAAGATTGCTCACAGACACACACAGTAGGCCTACACAAATGTACAGTATGAACACACACACTTCTGCATTTTAATTGTCCCTGTGTTTGAAGTTACTCAAAGTGAATGTGATTTGTCAATTGGTTCTTCTCCTAGGCTATGAATAAAACGCATTAATTATTGAAGTGCTGACGTCAGATGTCCGCTTGAGTGTTTAATATGGTGCATACCTCTTTCTTCTGGCCAGCAGCTTCCACAACAGATACCCTCTATCTGACATGCATACCTGGAATTAATGGAAAGTTAAGGGCTTACGTCACAGGCAGCCTGCATAGAGGACTTAACTTTCAACTGAAGTAAGGATAATACAAAAAAATAAGTATCTTTTTCTCTCTAGTCCGCCTCCCTTGGTCTCATTTTAGACTGCAAACCTTCCCACGAGTCTTGGCTATGCCACGCCATCACAGCAATGCTAACCTGAAGAGATGGTGATATAAAAAATGTTTTGGCAAAAAGCTCACATATGGGGAAATCTGATTTAGTCTATCTTTAGTCATTTAGGAACATTTTGTTAAACTGAAACGGAATACAATGTTATGTCTGCCAGTTTCTAATGACATTGAAATTTATCTACAATTCTTATGTTTCTGTTATTAAAACTACACAAAAATGCCTAATTAAGGATGTTGAATATTTACTGAAAACCCTTAAGATAGCATTTATTATGAAAAAAATAGAAAGAAATATATATAATTAAACAAAATAAAACTGCTATTTATCTGTCAGATGACACATGGTGATTTTGAAGGTAAATAAATAGTTGCGTTGGGTGTCTGGCTTCATCATTTTACATTCACCATTACCGATCAATGTTGGCTTGAGGGGACGCTTGTGTGAGGCTGCAGTGTAGATACACAATGAAGGGGTGTGGAGTGCCTTTGTGTCTGAGCATTGCCTCAAAAATGTCTAAAGTGTAGTTCTACTAATGATGGGTGAATCATCACAGCTCTGCCCTGCCTGCCTTTCTCCACCACTAACAGTATGTCTTGCATTAATGAGCTCCTCATCAGCTTCAACTTACACTGAGATATATGAGAAGTTTCTCTATTCACCTCTACATGGCTGTGTCTGGTAGATACAAGAGGTTGGCTACACCACTACTGCACTATTCCCTGTCTTACCCCCAGTGTCAGGAAAAGGGAAAGGGTGTGGCTTCTGTTGTTGTTGTTATTGTTGTGCTATAAAACCACCAAAGGATTATCACATTTTTGTTACTTAGTGTGCAAAAAGTTCCTAACTGTGGAAAGTATTTACTAAATAATGTAGACTAACATTTTAAAAATGAATAAAATAATATAAAAACACACAGACAGACAGACAGACAGACATGCAGAGTGAGAGACAGACAGAGACAACGCAAGAATGACAACGACACAGAGAGAGACACAGGTAGATGGATGAGTGCGAGAGACGGAGACAGAAAGATACAGCAACACAGTGATGAAATGCTCACGCATACACACGCAGACAGGTGGACAGACAGACATAGTGGGGAACAAAGACAACATAACAGACGGACAGACACCGCTAGGAGCTAAGTGTTCCTCCTGAGGAGTGGGCTGGTAGAGAGAGAGAGAGAGAGAGAGAGAGAGAGAGAGAGAGAGAGAGAGAGAGAGAGAGAGAGTTGCAGGCACATTGAGGTAGATGCAGAGAAATGTGAGAGGGTGTCAGTGAGACTGGCGGTGACGTGCTTGTGGCTGCAGAGAGAGAGAGAGAGAGAGAGAGAGAGAGAGAGCTGGCGAGGCCACGGTCTGCCTCTGACTCACCTCGTCCCCACGGGGCGTCCTGCTTGACGTCACTCGGTGCGCGCTGTGGCATTTTTCCGCTTCAACTTCTCTGCGAGCAGCAGCACACACTTAAGCCCTGCTCGCGTCTGAGACACCCTGCACATTCGCACGGCTTGTGTGTGCGTGTGTGCACGCGCGCTAACACTGCTGGTTTCATACTAAATATTCTGTTTATCCGTCTATCAATCTATCTATCCATCCATCTATTTATCCAGCCATCTGTTAGTTTGTCTAGCCAAACAATGAGCAATGACACAAACGTGCCAATAACTGTGCATATCTGTGCGCACGCACACACACGCCTTTTTGTCCTAACAAATCCCTCTGAACCCAGACCTAAAGCTTTTCCACTGTTTTTGGAGCGCAAGGTGAGAGATGAATGAAACCCCTCTAACATGGATTTGTCCATACACTGACAAGCAAAAACAACATTGTTTTTATTTTTGTATTTCCTGAGAAAACTCAGGAGAGTATTAACATTGGTAATAGTTAAAGAAGCTTAACAATACCAGCAAATTCCCCCAAATATTTCCAAATGTTATTAACAGAACAGAAGAGAAATTGTGTAACTCCAGCAGTTCAATAAAAGTCCCACAGAGAACACATCTAGACTGTGTTCTGGTTCTGTGTGCTTGCATTGTGGACGTATTTTCAGCATCTGGTTGTTTTCATGGTAATTCTACATCGACTTTGTTTTACTATCTTTTATAATAATGCTAGGTGGTTCTAGTTCTGGACATTATTTCGCCAAAACATGAATATTTGTCCCTTATATATTACATATAATGATGCACATTTGCAAAGAATATCCAAAAGTTATCTAGTATCACAAGACATTGCTGTTATCAACAGTTTTGATTTGAACTTTTTCCTTTTCTTCACAAAAAGCAAAAGACAAAATAATGGACAAATTAACAAACAAAAACTTCATGCGTTGTGAATGTGAATTTCTATACAGATATGCACATTTGTATTAATTACAAAGACAAGCAGCACTCACTGGAATATGGTAGCAATTTGGAAGCTATGAACATGGTTTTTGATCATAGTAATAGGAACATTGTGGGACATGGAAAAATTTGGTGAAATGTTGAGACATATGTGGGTATGTTAGGGTGTAGATGTCTTTGCAAGTCACTGAACGCAGTACTGTATATCATTCCAGACTTTTACAGTCAGTGGACATGGAAGACCTCAAGGACTTTATAGGGACAAACCAAGAGAGTATTTGATGTCCAGATATGTAAACCAGAAATGTAAAGCAGCAAAGACAGCCATGTAAAAATGAAGCTATGCAGAGATAAGGTGCCACTTCACCTCAGATTGCATGGCTTTCTTTGCATTTGCACTGGAGGTGGATGTGGATCCCTAAAGCTCAACTTGATGACAACATCAGGTTGCAGGGCCCAGTTGACTCAAAAGCCAACATTCCACTCAGAAATGATCAAACTTCCCTAGATGAGTGGTTACAAATCTCAAGCTGTAAAATTACCCCAAGCTTACAAAGCATTTAAGTGTACAGTGTACTATAATTAAGCCCCGAGTAGGTCCAAAATTATATATAATTATCTCACTGGAAAATAATACAACATTGGTAATTGCACTGACATTTACAACTATGTAATCAGCAATTACTTCCAGTGAGAAAAACAGCCAAAATAGTAATGTATTTTTCTCACTCTGTCCTTCTCCTGCCCCGTATTGGAAAATGTCAAGCATGGTGTAAAATGTCCACCTGCTTGATCTAATGGTCACTGTACTTTTAAATAATGAATGGTGCCTGTCTCCACGTGGTCTTGATCGGTGTACTAGCATGTTACACAAACAAAGCACTGGTGTGTTTCTGTTGATAAGTCAAGGATTCAGCATACTGTATGCTTCTCAGTTACTTAGTTAAGTAGAATGTTGCATGAGTTAAAATCACAGCGGTTTGTGATGTGACTGTTGGTCATGATTATATGTCCTTCGAATTTGGCAAATAGGAAACATTTGGCAAACAGACTTTTCTGCTGACAGTTTAACATGAATTCTCAATTATATCTGACAGTGTGCACAGTGTAGCTTTAGTATGTATTTGTAGGTGACCATTCAATAACCACTTCTACAAAATTAAAATTTAATAAAAAAATCAACCTGTACTGTATCTGATTTTGAAATATGAAAACAAAATCAAATGAATTGCTTCCCTCTTCAATAGCTGTGCTGTAATGCCACACTAGAATGTTTACACTGAGCAATCTAAACTAATTACACCTTGCACAAACATTGTTTTTTTAAATCGGTATTGCTTGCTATTATTTTAATTTCACACTGGTGTATGTTGTATAGCTGTAAACATGGTGTGCCTTTTCAAATTGCACAAACAAATGAAAAGTTCCTTGTCAATTTTTTAAAATAAATTTCTTCTGGTTAAAAGAAAGTACAGTAAAAAAAAAAAAAAATTAATACATTTGCATCACTGAGATTTAATGCAAGAAATAAGACATTTCTGAATTTATTAAAACTATACTGTAGTCACTGCCATGACAGAAAGGTAACAGATCTCTGTTGCTTGCCAATTTTCAACAGAAAAAAAAGGCAGATTCAATGGCTATTGCTGATGGAGCCTATAGTCAGTGTTAACAATGCCAATTTGACAAGCCAACAAGACTTACACACTTCCAAGGTAACCACACGACAGGACAGAGAAAGTCTCCATTAAAGCCTGACTGAGGGTGTCCTAGGCTATAGAGTAATTTACACTTGCACAAACCCTGTCATTTCAACACCAGGGTGACTGTTCTGTCCGTGACCACCAATTTCACTGTTATTCTGGAAAGTGCTGGTTCTGTAAGAATCATACAGACTACTGCTGGGAATATTGCAGCCTTGTACCCAGACTGGCAATTTTCCCTACATTGTGATAATGGCTGTAAGGTGGAGGGGTGATTGGATTTGCCTTACATAGACACCTACTGTGAAAATGATTTCATTCTGCTGACACCATTCAATATATCACCTCATTGGAGTTGATTACAAATATTTCTTTCTGGTTTGTGGGTGCCGTCTGGTAACCTACACTTTCTGAGTCAAAAGCAGCTCGAATCTTTTGATGCACTCCTTTATTTTGATCTCTATATTCTGTGTTAGCACTTCACATGAAAGATGTTAGTTGTTTCCACAGTTCAGTGCTCTCTGCTCTACCACCATGTATGGGCACAAGCATTTCAATGAGCAGATGTTATGAGTTCATAAGGTCAGCCTCAGTCATCGTCAACGAAAGAGTGGGTCGCAAAGACTTAAAGGTATAATCATCATTTGTACGCTAATTACGGTTATAAGCAAATACACTTTTTGTCAAATACACCAAAAATCTCTTCGAATTTCGCTATCTTAATGTTCTAGCGAAATGCTAGAACTGAAAAAAAGAACCTAGTTTCTGAAAAAATAACCTGGTAGGTTACTTCTACAAAGCCCTGACTCCATAAACAGGAAAATAAACAAAGTGGCGAACACTAGGGGTGGGCGGATCGATCCCAAAATATCGATACTACAGATAATACGTCTCGTTTTTGAGTATCGATTCTAATCTATATAGGATCGATACCAGTTTCAGTTTCTCTATTCTACATTGGACTCATTTCATTACAGTAGAACCGTATGCGTGTGCGCAGTGCATTGTGGCGCGCACCCTGACTACCGACACCAATCTGACACATCATGCATGCAGACAGTGATGACTGAACAAAAAAGGAGCATAATAGCAGCCTACTACATAAATAGTGCTACATAAATAAATGAAGCTAATTAATATAATTGTTTTGCTTTGCTTACTACATACTTCAGTTGGGAATCAAACCCAAGTCTCACAGATGGCAAGTAGAAATTCTACCACTCACTTTATGATGCTAACCTTTGGCATATAGTTTAGTGGTCATGAAAACGTATTCAGATTTAGCCTATTGATGATGCATTCACTTCTTAAATCATGACACTGTTCTCCCCTACATTAACATACATAAGCCACTCTTAATAATAAAAAGTATTGATACTGGTATCGATATCGTCAATTCTGGCCCTGTATTACTTTGTATTGGATCAAAACCAAATATCGCCCACCTCTAGCGAACACCACTCACAACAGCAACGCCCTTGGATTTGCAATGCATTCCAATATATGAGGCAGAGCTTCTGAGGGAGTTTGTTTTGATTTGAGCTCAAAGTTAGCGTTCACAAGCATGAACCCAGCCTTTTACGGCTTTGGTTTCGCTTTTTTTAAATAGCAATTTTTCTCATTTTTTTTACACATTTTCACATCGACGTAATTATAATTAACATTATATCGGGTCAAAAGTCAGGTATAAGTCAGGTATGGCTATGGAAGCATCACATAGCCATTCATAAAAAAACATAGCAATTGGCTGTGTGACAACTAGGCTTCAGCTGTTCTGATCTGAATTTTGAAACCACCAGAATGAGTCCAACACTTACTGTTCTAATGAGACCTACAAGACCAGGCATGCACAGTACATACATACAGTATTTAAAGAGTTCAGATGCATACACCTCTTAATCCATCTTTTTTTTTTATTGGCAATATTTACATGATTTGTTAAATTTTTGGAAGATATTACTTTTTATTCACTGACACACAGACTTTTCAAGGTGTAATGAGTGAACCCAAATATAGAAGCCTAATAAATATTGCTGTTTTAAGTTACTAATTGCAATTTTTTTTTCAAATCTAACAGAACTAATAGGTTTTTGCATCTGAACTCTTCATTTGTATACACACACACGGAAGTATAATATGCTTGTCTGGGTAAGTGAGTTAAGTATAATCCAGGATCATTTTGAGACTTCCTTTGAATTCAATGTGAGAGTCCAGTCTACTTTGCAATAAACAGAGAAGGGAACATGGCAGGACAATAAGTGAAGAGAAACCTAGCCTGGTTCCGCCCGACTAAGATTATAGTTTGGAAACCCTGTTCGCTTTAACGTTCACACAGCCACCCTGGATGGCTGTGGACCAATCAGTGACCAGTGGGGGGGTGGCAAATGCAATGACAAAGGAGTCAAGCATTTATTTCAAAATGGTGGTAGAGCAACATGATGTCATATAAACAGATGTAGCGATGCCCATTGGTTAAATGTTGCTCCAATAGTTTCTAAATTAACCAGTCTACGGCCATTAGGATGCAGTACTGTAAACAACCAAAAATGGAGCGTGTGCAGACCCAAGTCACAAAGTTAATTTCAGATCTGGTTACACCAGGCTAAGAGAAACCAGCAAGGTGGTGCAAACATACAGTATAAACTTAACAAAACAAGCATTAGCCAACAATTTGTTAATACAATGATGTATTGTCTTGAAAACATTTTAAACTTGACGTCGGTAAAAAGGCAGTAGAAGCCCCTGGCTGTGCGCTATTATCAAACATGGCTGTCTCCTTTCACAGTTTGATCTGCCTCTTGAGACCTGCAGCCTCTGCGTCATTCACAAAAATTATTCAAATAGCTTTGACCTCAGTCTTTTTCACAGAGAAATCTTTTTATAGCAGGAGCAGCAGCAGCAATGGGCGGAGAGAGTGAGCAGGAGGGAGTGGGTAACGCAAGACAGTTATGTGGTTGAAACATGCTCCTGTCTGTTCTTCACATACTGCTAAAAACAGTGCTCATACCTCTGCATTCCTGTGTGTGCACACGTGCCTGCCCCGAATAGAACCAATGGTCAGGATGTAGCCTATGCAATTCCTCTCTGCTGGAGGCAGTGGGATGTACTCTGTAGAGTAGAGGCTACTAAATAAAGCCTTCGGCTTGCACACAAGACTATTTACTATTTATGTAGAAATTAACTGTAGGTTTTCATTTATTCAGCAGAACATGTTACAAGTACAGACCAGGTACTGTAGGAGTTGGCCATCTTTGCTCAAAGTTGCTTATGGCAGGCATGTCTGGGATTGAACCCACAACCTATAGGCTGAAGGCTGACTACCCTAGCATGTCCTGCCCCTCAGAAATGAACCAAAACAAAACGTGGTCAATTTGAACAATACTTTATAGCTTGGTTAAGCAAAGCAATGACCCTCACAACTGTTTGTTGAAGCCAATGAGGAGGTGACATTAGTATTGTAAGCGACCATCATGCACATGGCTCCAAAACACAATAGCTGTTAGAATGAAAGGGAATGTCCAGCTCTGATCCTAACCTAAAACACAAGACTTGTAAAGCTAAACTGCCTTCAGAAAGTGTTTCAGAAACCAATTGATGACACATACTGTACAGTACAGCAGTGTTGGGCAAGTTACTCAGGAATAGTAATAAGTTACTATTTACTCATTACTCCTTCAAAAAGTAGTATTACTATATTACTCATTACTGGTATTAAAATTAATTAGCTGTGTTGCCAGTTACATTACTATATTACTTTCACAATCACTACCCTGCCTCGCCCCTTCTGAAAAGTACATTAAAGTTCACTTTAGGGACAGTTTGATCATTCCCGTAAAGGACACTTAAGGGAATAGTATAATAATTCTAGTTTGGCTCACATGTAAATGGATCCTAATTTCAAAAAGAAAATTTGATTTCAGAGTGATTGAAAGTATTATTACTTATATTCTTATGAGTGAAATTATTTTAGTAAAATACACTATTACATATTTGACTCCTTTTTGTGGGAGCAAATTTTATAAATGCATTTACTGTATAATTTTTATAAAAATATTACTTCATAAAGCCTTTTACCTTTTGTTCTTTAAATAATGCATATCGAATACAAATTGTATAAACTCCATACAATTTAATGAAATGACAGATTACACATATGTGGACTATTAAATATTCACTCAAAATTTTTTATAGAATTGCTCACCTCAAATTAGTGGATAACATTCCACATGGTGAGTCATGATTTATGAACAGTTTTCATGGCAGATGCCAGAAAACGTACCACGTTTTTTTAAAAGGTTTTACAAAGTACTTTGATCATGGGATTTGCCAGAATATACCAACTACTTTATAGTTACATAACACTTAATAAAAACGCTTGGAGTAGGGGCTGCTGTATTATACAATTTACTACAATTCCTTGAGTTTTATCTTGCTGTTAAGAATGAAGTCTAACAAATTGAAATAAGCCATACTTAAAACTGCTTTCAGTCTGATATATTTGCATTTAACGTATCACAAGTTAAATGAAACATGAGTGAAAAAAAAAAACAGCAAGAATTTAAAAGTGTTTCTATAGCAACATATCCACAATACTGCTTTATAGGTTATGGTCAGCCTGCTTTCTTCACTCGGAGCAGTGCTCCAAAACAATTAACAATTACTCATTACAGTACAGTATTCACTCAATTTATGGATTGATGCAAGTCTACAATAATAGCATCTTCCCAGATTGTCTGTTACCTAAAGTGACTGTTTCCATGGTAATTGAGAACTTGCTGTCATAGGTATCAATCATTTAGAATAATTTGTGTCTCTTGTGCTCATTCACAAGAGGTAGGCATGGTTTTCCATGTAGAAAACAGGCAGTTGAAAGAAAACAGCCAATCTTCTTTATAACAGCTGAACCAAAGCAAATCATGTGCTTTAACTGTTATTTTGTCAGATTTGACTCACAAAACATGTTGTTTTTATGTCCCTGTGACTGTTTAAAGTACAGCAAAGTTATTACTCTCTACACATTTCATGCTGTCCGGAGGCGTTAGCAAGATGTCTGTTAATTAGCCAGACTTGATTATATACTTTGGTTGAATTGTGTATGTTTTCGAAATGATGGTAGAGCTAGTTGAAGCGATGCAAACAGTTGCAGCAACAGCAATTGGTTAAAAGCTTTTCCAATAGTTTACAAATTAACCTGAGATATATGCATATATTAAAATGGAAAACAAAAAAAATCCTAATAGAGCATGTCCAGACCCTGTTCACAAAGACCCATTTTGAGTCTGCTTTACCAGGCTAACATTTGATGGGCCACAACCGCCAACTCTGCCTTAATGCAAAAACACAGTACAGTATCCAAATTATACAGCAAACTAAATACATTCAGTAGAACAATGTTTTATACAGACAAGAAATCAATGGTGAATGACTGCATCTGAGAGTATCCACATTATAAAGACTTAATCCATGATCAGTTGATGTCATATTGAGGCAAGTAATGTATTAATAATTATTACCAATATGAATTTGCCATTTATATTCATTTTGTGTTTACTGCTATACGGTATTTACTTTGTGTGTGAGTGTAGCGTCATTAAACCTAACAGTTTTATGTAATATTTGAAACATTTTCATTGACTCTCACTTAGAAGATAATATTTAATAACATGGTAACATAATTGGAAACTAATCTATTATAATTTTAAGAGATTCATTTTTATGTGAAATATGCATGCTCTCCAGTAGTCCACTCCCAGATTCCAAAGGCAGGCAGATGGACGTTAACTGATGTTTATTTGGGGGGGGGGGGGGGGGGGGGGGGGGGGGGGGGGGGGGGGGGGGGGGGGGGGGGGGGGGGGGGGGGGGGG
>JAODUK010074111.1:0-13863 GCA_027564635.1 Typhlichthys eigenmanni | reverse complement strand
CCCCCCCCCCCCCCCCCCCCCCCCCCCCCCCCCCCCCCCCCCCCCCCCCCCCCCCCGGCGTTTAGGATAGCAGGCGCAAAGTGAAAAACCAAGCTGGCTGCTGATTGGTCGGTGGTGTGCTAGGTGATTTGTGTGGCAAATCCGAGCTTGTAATGCCAATATGGTTTTAACCGGGCTAAAGGATAATGCTGGAAAGTCCGAAATAAAAAGTTAACATCACATGAAGGGTGTTGTTAGACAGGTACTGTAGTCCACCTGGTTGTTGATGTTCTGTATAATAGATGGAGCTTTTCATTGTGCGATGGTGTGTGTGTCAACAGAGAGGGGCGAGAACAGGGAATTATTAAATTCAACGATGGCGTCGATGACATCGCAGAAGCCTACCTGATCTGTCATCCCATGCCAGGATTCAGTTTTTTGCAGTGTCTCTCTCTCTTTCTCATGCATAATACGTATGCATGAGACACACACACACACACACACACACAAACAAACACATTTATGAGTTTATTTCAGCCTTCGCAGATCTGATTATCTCCTGCACTGTGGGAGACGCATGACATACAGCATAATATAGTGATGCAGAGCCGGGTTTAGGCTTTTACCAAAACAAGACAGTTGTATCCCGTTGCCTACCGTTGCAGCGCAGCCAGCCAATGCAGCCCGCTGCCTGAGCTTGCTAGTAGTGAGCTGACAGTGGGCAGGACCTTACAAGGCTATGCTGTGCTACAGATGACCCCGCTGGACCTGTTCTCGCGGCACACCGATGTTTGGCGTGGGCCGCGTGGGACTCACAACACAACTCGTTTTCAACACTCTCTCCGAAGCAGCTTGCTGCTCCTAGTTGCGATTTTGTTATCTCCTCGGCGCCGTCTTTTTACTGCCTCCTCGCTATGAAAGAAGCGGCTTCCGTTCCCGCTGCGCTCCCCTTTCAGCCTTGCTTGCGTTAGGTGTCGCTCCTCCACCAATTAGCTTTCAATTAGCTGTCAGTTAGCATGCTGCCGCAGCCTCTGCGTTCTTGTGCACGCACCCCCTCTTCCTCTGCTGTTTGGCATTGATTAGTGCGGCTAGAGGACGAATGGTCTCGCTCACACCAGTGCATACTGTACAGCAGCTGCGTGTGTGAGGGCTCTGTCTTCCTCTGCTCAGCCTCTCGCTATTTCTCCCTGCCGCGCCGGCCTGTCCCCCGCCAATCTCTGAGTGTGGGCAGGAGGGGACCAAAACAACATCTCCCTCTCTTAAACTCCCGTGGGAGTCAGAAATGCGTTGTCTTCCGAGTAGCGTCGCATGGTACGGTGTGGTCGTCGCGCAACATCCCTCCCCTTCCCCATCCTCTCTTCGGCCAAGCAATGGCTAAAGTCGGGCTGCAGGGTGCGGTGTGTTGGAGGCAGAATAGATTATGCAAGCCAGGAGTCATTGGAGCCCCAAGGGCACCGCATTTTACGGCCATTAATTCTGTTTGTCTGAGCGTGAAAGTGCGAGGTCCGAGGTCCCTTCGCTGGGGGTTAGGAGAGTGAGAAGCGGAGGGAGCGCGTCCACATTCGACCAACGTCGACCCTGTGGTGAAGGAAGCTCCACAGGCCAGCGTGCACTGTTTGACGCTCAGCCTCCTTTTGTTAGCAGAACAAGTTAGTGAGTGAGCTTACGTTAATTTAGGACAAACTCAAACCGCCTCAGTAGCTGAGCACAATTCAGACATTTCACTATTGTTTTCAGTACAGGGCCCGTGTAGTGTCTAATGTGACACCGCTTTGGGCTGCGAGGGACTCGTGGGACTTATTGTGAATGTAATTGAGTGGAACTGAACGACGAGGCACCAATTCTCTGCCCCTGTAGCACACTAGCAAACCAAGCAACATCGACATGTGTTTAGCCAAATGCATCCTTCAGTGGGCAGGGTGTGTGTGTGTGTGTGTGTGTGTGTGTGCACAACTAATAGCTGCCATGTTTTGGCTAAGGCTCCATGTAGATTGGAGTGTAACGTCTAATATGGCTCCTGTAAAGGTCATTCTGCAGACTTGACTGGAAAGCATAATGTGCCGTTGCCCGTCTTTCCGTGCGGTCTACGGTCTTCCGTTCGGAATGATTAGTCATCACCATTCTATGGATAAACGGCCTACAGATTAAAAATGTATAGCCTACATTACAAGCAAATCTTATTTAGAAGGACACAGACACAAAATGTCTCCTGAACCTTTCAATGAACAATAGAAAATCCAATATGGTGTAAGTTCCCCCTCAGAACAATATTTAAATGCCTGTGATATTTTTTATGTTGGATTGTTTTAAGATACAATGTTAAAATAGTTTGGAAGTCCACTAATGCACCAGAGGTCATGTGACATGAAAGAACCAATCACCAACCTAGGTGGTCTCTCTTGTCTGATCTCCTGTTCTGTTTATGTAGTCATTTGTTCCACCCAACCTGACTAAAATAGACTTATTATAGGCTACACAGGCTGGTTCAAGGATACTTGGAGCTGTGTGACCTCTGAAGAGAACATTATTTTAAACAGGAACAGTGGAACAAGACGCACTGTATTTCATAGGCTGCTATTGTAGTTAATAGTTCCTATGCTACCATGCAGGCTAATCTAATTATGTTAGCTCTTGGCGGGCAGTATTTGTAGCCTAGGTCTGCTGAGGTCCTTAATTATGGTTCTCTGCTGTCTCTATGTCTCCATAGGTTGTAAGGCAAGTTTTATGTTGCTAATGCTAACATTCTGGCATTTGTTTTACGTCATTGTAGTGTATCACTATTAGAGGAACTGTTCCAGGAACAGGAACTGTCCCATGCCTTTTAAGGCACTGCATGTGAATGGGCCCTAAAGTTGTTTTTCTATTCAGTAACTTCCACTGACATTGACTATTAATAGATTTGTGTTATGTAAATATGTCAACCACCTCATACTTTGTACCTGTAATTGCTTCAATTTTCACATTTCTATCAAGCACAATATGAATATAAATAGGAATAGGGAACCATAAATTGGCTTACTGTACAGTTTGTGCATTCGACTTCAAGCAATGTGAAGCATCAACAGTGTAGCCGGACAATTAATCACACCTGGTTTTAAAAGGTCTAACTCGTCGGAGTAAATAAAAATATATGTAATAGAACATGTGAGAATTCATCTTGTGTGCAGTGTTTATGTGAAATGCTAATTACTGATGTAAAGCAACACCTCAGGCTAAGCCCTGCAGCCATGAAGCAAATAAACCAGCTATGCCTGAGCATTAGGCCGATGGCTGATATTTGTGCTGCAGGCTAGTTCACCACACACACACACACACACACACACACACACACACACACAAGCTCAGCCAAAAGTGCATGCATCAATGCACACATATAAACATGCAGTGCCTACAGTGTGCCCTCTGCTCTCGTTGTCACATTGACTGCTTTATTAGGACAGACACAAATGGAAATAAGTTAACAGCCTAACAAAACACACACACACACACACACGCCATTACCTTGCAGACAATGACACACTAAAATGGAAAAGCTTTCAGCCCAACTCCTCATGTTTACCAAGGGGAATGGAGTGCCAGGCTTTACTTTGTCAGCTGTTCTTCAAACAGATGATCAGATAGAAAGCTATCCACCACGCATCACAGCAAACACTGGGGGTGGGGGTGGGGGGGGGGGGGTTACTTTCCATGTGCCTTAGTGTGACAACAGCATGCACACTCACTCATGTAGTATATTAGCATGGTCTGTCTGTTGTTGCTGGCACTGTTAAGTCTGTACACCTATTTTAGGACGGGTCTGACCGTGCCACAGTTCCTTGCCTTAGCGCTCCTTTATATGGTTTTTGCTGACTTCCTGACTTGCTCATGAGAGCGCACTAAAAACTAACGAGGCTGACTTTAATGAATATTTTGCTCCCATATGACACAATTAGCGGGCAGAATATTTTTTAAACAGAACATTGGAAATAAGTCATTTGATTGGGCCCCTTTTGGCTGATTGAATATCTCTCTGAACCTCCCAGTGTCGACACGGGGGGCCGTTAGCAGCGGCTGACAGACGAATGGCTGATCTGTGCTCCCAGGAAGCGTACAGCCAGAGTACAGTAGAACCCAGCCCAGTGAATCTGTGGCTCCCTGCTGTGCTTCATTGTCCCAAGAGGCAGCCAAACTAACAGACGCTCAGCAAATTTCCCTTTTTTTCTATTTTTTCTTTTTTGCTGCACTAACTTAGGTTCTTTCCTCTTGGGTCTTTACTACATACACACAAACTCTATTTCTATAGGCAGACAGCTTGGCTTGATGCGTAAGAGATTTCTATTTGGGGAGAGATTAACGTGTGTGTGCGTGTGTGTGTGCGTGCTTGTGCGTGTGTGTGTGTGTGTGTGTGTGTGTGTGTGTGATACAGCATGCAGAGTCAGGACTTGTTGGCTTGTTGTTGTGTGTTCCTGCACCGGCTGTGCTGAAGTGTTTTCACAGAGCGATTGGCCCCAGCATACACAGCTCAGTGGAAGGAATGTCAGGGTGAGACTGTGTAATTGTAGCTCTGTGTGTGTCTGTGTGTGTGTGTTTGCGACCAGACACACACACACACACACACACACACACACACACACACAGGATAGCGTGGATCTATCTGTTTAGTATATATCTCTCTGGACGTCTATGCATGTGTTGCTGTCCAGGGAGCCTGCAGCAGCCATCATTAACAGCACTATAAATAACTTTCAGGGTTTCTGTCTGCTGTTCATGTCTGTGTTGATGAAGCATTCATAGGTGGCACGGGGCTGACCCTCCTCCAGCTGGGATGGAGGACAGCAGGAGAAAAAAACTGGTTGAAAAAGTACAGGCACCCAGGAAAGCAGCTAATTTGAATTAGCACAGCTCTCTCCACTTAGTAATGCAGGTTTAGGGTCACAACTATGGTTGTATATAAGAGGAAATCAGCTCCTGTTTAAATGTTCTGACAGAACTGAGTGTTTCCCAAAGTGTCGTCTCACGTCTTTTCTGTATATCATAAAACATGTAGTAGACCATAAAGCATTTCTTCTCTGGCTGCTCAATTATGGAAAAAATTATAATCATGATTATTTTGGTCAATATTGAAATCCCGATTATTTAATATTGACTCATTGACTGGTTGCAAAGATGTTGCATTTACTGCATGAAAAGAAACTAGGGCTGGGAAATTGATGCTTTTTGTTCTTTTATATATAGGACAGTATATATAGACAGGAAGCAAATGGAAGAGAGATATCAGGGAAGAATCAGGAAATTACCTCAGGCCAGATTCTAACCCAGGCCCATCACAGAGCTATCACAACCTCAAAATGGTAGTTGTTTGCTGCTATATCAATGTTTACAAAATCATATAGACACCTTTTAAATAACCCAACAATTTGGAACATCAAAAAGAACACTTAATTGTTTAAGTGTTCTTAAAATTAAGTGCTTAATTAGGAGCTTAATTTGAAAGATATTGGGAAGATAAAGACAATGCAAGCAGCCAGGTGTTACATAGGCCTACAGTATGCTGCAGGTATTTAGAGAGGAAGCGTAGCTGTGACGTCGTCACGTGACGTAGGGCGGAAGTCTGAAGAGGCGATACTTACATGTGTGTGGTGTGTGTATATAAAAGAAGCCGAATAGCTGACGGGAGAGAGAGTGAAGGAAAGGTGGGATAGTTCGATCGATGTTTGTGGGACAGCCATTTTTATGTCACTGGCAGCATTAGAACCGCCACAGGGTAAATTTGACCCGTGGAGGTTTATCAACTGTACATGAAAATGTTTAAAAATATATATTGAATTCCCCCAGTCTTTGACTTTTCCTAAAATAGTGTGGTGTTGCACTCCATATTGTTAAATATAGTCAAGATAAATCCAGATTAAAAACAAGGCCACACACATTCTGTCTCTCTTCGACTCTGTTAGTTAGATAACAACATACATTGTGTACCATGTTGGTTCACCCAAGTGATGGGGGCGGTTGAGGGCATCATGTGGTTGTATGCATGTGCTTTGTCTTTTTATGTATCTCTGCGTGTGCGTGTGTGTGTGCGTGTGTGGCTTTTTGCCTGTTTTGTTTGGATGAAAGCCAAGACAGGGATCCAAGCCAAAGAAGGAGGTTTAATACAGTGCACATCTTAAAGGGAGGGTGAGAGAGCAGCTCATCTGCCCGCCGAGAGCGGCAGAGGTTAATGCAATCCCTTTAAGTGGACACAGAGCCAGCTAGGAGCTAATCAGCAGAGTAGGAGAGTTAATAAGTAATTTACGTCAAGAACACTAGCCCAATACGGCCGTAAGCCTCAGATTGTAGCACTCATTATTAGATTGTAAAACAGTAAAAGTGTGTTCATGTGCAACATGTTGATTTTGGACCAGTATTCACTGAATTAAACACAGTGATGCTTTTATACTGGCAAACTATCTGGCGGGCAATCTAATAGTGCCCTTTTTTATATGATCATTGATTTGATAATATCTGTTGTTTATAATTAAAGTTAACAGTATTGTAAACTTCCTTTACAAAGTCACTTTAAAATCATATAAAGCTGAAGGAATGAATATAGTACAATACAGTAATATAGTAAATGTAGTGTAAATTATTATGCCTATTGTACGCTAGGTGAGTGATGCTTGTATGAGTATTGCATGTGTGATCCAGTCTGTACTGCAAGGGTTAGGTGAAGCATTAAGAACTCAAAACCTGTGCGAGTGTGTGTGTGTGTGTGTGTTTTCCATGCACGTGGGTCATCAGTGTGCGTGCGTAAACTGATAGATTGGCTATCTACTGCATTAGGTATGGCTGTCTGACGGATTAGCATCAGTGGCGTTAGCGCTGATGTGTGCTAGGAATGATTTGTGTTGCTCGGAGTCCCTTATCCTCGCCGCCGTCACCGCGGCGATCCCATTATAACACACCAGCTCTGCATCATCCTGTCTCCCTTGTGGGTGTGCACATATAACCTACACCACATTTGCATCCATTCGTGTGCATGTGCGGTCCCACATTTCCATACTGTGTGCGTTACTAAGTGCCGCAGCATGCGAGTTGAAAAGTAATTTGTGTGAATGGCAGCACACTTCATACACCCTTTCCATCGCCATGGTTACTAATTGCCCTTACAGTGTATGTTAATTTTCTATAACACCCTGTCGTTTGTGTATTGGCCCACCACCTCTAAGTGTGAAGTGTGCGGCGTTTCTAAGCAGCGTGAGCGTCAACATCTCTCCGAGATCAAACTAGACGTAGTATTTGTGAGATTTGAAGGCAGGGCTTCGGTACCATATCACCTGACCACTGTGTGCTGTGAGGGGCACTATAAACACTCACTCACCACACTCACAACATCCTTGAATAAGCAAGGGAGCTTGCTTATTCAAGGATACTCACAAAGATATAATGTGAGATAGTGGCTCTGCTCACAGGCATTGTCCAACCCTCTTTCAGTGTGTGTGTGTGGGGGGGAAGCTAGTGCTCAATAGAAGCCACAAGAGATGAACTGTATCTTTACAATTGAAAGTATATGACCTTTTCAACAGGTAACCTGACTGAGACTTAGCTAAGGCTCAGAGCCTTAGTTAGTTTGCTATTCGACAGCGGTAACTCAAACCCAGTCCCCATTACAAGTCAGGATACATGAACGTCACCATCCCATCTAAACCCAACCTGGCAACCCGACACCTGCACCACACCCAGTGCAACAGCAGCCTGCTTGAGCCTGTCAAAGATCAATTAACCATGTGCGATGCACACATTAGCCTATATCTCTGTTCTGATTTGACAACAGGGCATTACTACTGCCTGGGGTAGGATTGCAACTGTGTGAACCCTGTCTGCATACAGGCTTACAGGGTTATCTGGAACGTCTACCAGCTTAACATTAAAGGGCCAGCGTGTCAGTTCAAAGGTTGTCCTTATTTAGCCAGGGAAAATGTCAGGCTTAAATAAGTGATGGCGGAGAGTGTGTGGGAAGGTGTAGTGGAGTCCCTGAGGCAAAACAATGTCTAGGTGAGGCGTGCATGAGGGTAGGCCTGCAGCTTATTTCAGTCACAAAATCACATATGTGCACACACCTCTCAGTTCAGCCTTTTCTGTTTTTAATTCCCTGTAAGTGCACTCCTTAAACACCCAAACTCAAAGAACGTACAGCGGCGCAGACCCATAATAACTCATGAATACACTCAGCTTGTCAATATGTAGTCGTTTACAGCAGTAGATGCTGAAATACATCTATATATGCATGCATACCTTGTAAACACACACACACACACACTCACCCAATTTATATAGATCCTGGTTGGGTCCCACAGCAGCTTTCCAGGGAGATGCCACAGACTGTGACAGTGCAGCGTGCCCTGGGGACGTGTGTGACTACTGCTGTGCCCAGCACAGTGCTCTCTGGCTGGGCTCTTTCCACAGATTGGCTCCCTGCAGCACACCACAGCCTGGAGCCTTTCCTAGGCTGTCCAGGGTACTCTCTGTCTGGTCACACACACACACACAAACACACACAGACGTACACATACGCACACACACATAAGCACAGACAGACACACGCACACTATACACACACGCACACACATGCACACAAACACAGACATTGAGACACGCACGCACGCACACACACATACTGTACTGACTATACATTTGCACACACACACATACTCTACAGACTATACACACATACACAAAATATCTCGCACTCTCTCACAAACACTCATATAACCACAGATGCAAACATGCACACACACACGCACACACACACACACACACACACACACACGCGCACACGGACGAGCGCGTGCGCGCGCACACACACACACACACACACACAGATGTGTGAGCCATCTCGGCAGGCATTGAAACAGGGCGGCGGGCTGAGCTGGAGACTCCTCTCCTGAGTGTGAGTGATGGCCTAGTTTCTCCTGCAGCCTACTTTCCTCCTGGAACACACAGACAGACACCCAGGCCGACAGCTCTCCTTCAAATACACACTGAGAGAGTTTAATGTGTGGCCACTTGAAAGCGTCTGCTAAGTGACTCAAATGTAAATAGAAATGTTAGCTCCTGCAGTAGGCCTTATGGATAATTGAATAGATACATGTACATATACAAGTATTTTTTAAAGCTCATTAATAATAATTTTGAGCAAGATGGTTAAATATGTACTGCACAGAATGCAGCATACAGAAATACAGAAAGTAGTATTTTACTTATATAATTGCTATAAATCATTGCATGCTCCGTTGCTGTGCGTGTCTGGTACCTGTTTTAACCCTCTGCCCAGTAATACATCTCACCAATCATGTATTAAAGGTAAAGTCAGCTATTGCAAGCTATTTTTAAGCTAATGCACTTTTTGTCAAATTCAACAAATATCTCCTCGCATTTCGCTAGCTTACTGTTCTCTGTGCATGTTGAAAAGATAAACCGATACTTCTACAAAGGCCTGGCTCCGTAAACAGCAACATAAACAAAGTGGCGAGCACCGCTCGTATCAACAAAGCCGTAGCAATACGCTTTACTTCACAATGTATTTCGACGTGTGACGCGGAGGACCGGGGAGCGATACTGTCTTGATTTGAGCTCAGAGCTAACAAGAATGACTGACCATGCCTTTAACTTCCCGAGGAGTGGAGTGCAGACGACACGTTATCTTCAGCTCTCCGACTGGACAGCACCACTGACGAGTATAAAGCTGATTTACAGGTACCAGCCATCCACAGTAAGCTGCATTGACTTGCCCTCCATCAGACTTGGTCATGGATCGGTGCAATCAATGGTGTCGATGTGCCAGAACCTGATGAGAAGATCCATGTTGGCTGTGTTCAAAGTCAATAAGTCAGGCAGCGTAAAGCAGCGTGCCTGATAAGCTAGGCCTGCAGATAGCCGATATTCAGATAAACTGACAGAGGCATCTTTGATTCGAGGAAAGATGAGCAGCAAATTGAGCGCATCAAAGTGTGTTCTTCTACACAAACGGAGGGGGTGGGTGTGGGGAGGGTGAAGGCTATCATTATGTGTAGGTGTTTCTGTACTGGCCGATACTTGAAGATAAATGCTGTAATACTGTAATGCACTAATGCTATTATAGTAGGCCTCATTTGATGTAACCCAGTACTGATGATAATGCAATCCTTTTAATCGCACAGATAAGGGTGTATAATACGTTGACGCGTGCCTGACATCACCATGACAGGCAACATTGATGGGGAATAATAACTGGCCTTGCTGGTGAATTGGAGGTCTTATAAGAGAGGTCGGGATTTGTTCATCTCACTTTATAGTGGCTTCTCTGGTTAGGCAGAATATTGACACTATTGTAAGAATTGACTAGTAGGATGCCACGACATTCCCCTTTTCCTGGAATTTATTGTGATGCACGTCGGTTTGAAAACCCTGCCACAATAGGACATACCCACAGGGCCTTCTGCGCTGAAGCAATACACACAAATCACATTTAGGGATCTGCGTAATCATTTTGAACGGCCAAACATTAGACACATCGGCCAAGCAGAAGGCCAAACTGGGGGGGTATTTTCAATGTGAAAATGTGTCATTGTTGTGGATAACTGTTTAGTGGCCACCATGGGCCCCTGCCAGCTATAGTCCCCAGACACTGGCCTGTCGTGTTGCAACGCCTCAGTGCTCAATAACCTTTGAATTGTTTCTTAATGATAAGAGTGTTTCACCTGCGCGTGGAGCTGGGGAGTCCAATTAAAATAAAGGAATCCCAATTTAATTAACGCACATTTAGGCTGGCTAATGATCAAGTCAACCATGCCTAACCACTGCCTGACAAAGTCCTCTTGAAGATAGTCAGCTATTGCCAGCTAAATGTAAGCTAATACACTTTTTGTCAGATTCAACAAATATATCCTTGCATTTCGCTAGCTTACCGTTCTCTGTGCATATTAAAAAATAATTTGATACTTCTACACAGCCCTGGCTCCGTAAATAGGAACATTTGGAACAAATAGGAACAAAGTGGCGAGCAACGCTCGTATCAACAAAGCCGTAGCACCACGCTTTGCTTAACAATGCATTTAGAAGGGGACAGGATAGTCTAGTGGTCTGGCAGTTTGACTCCCAGCCGGAAGGTTGTGGGTTTGAGCCCTGGAGTCGGCCTACCTGTAAGCGTCCTTGAGTGAGATGCTTAACCCCTACCTTGCTAAGTGGTGTTGGAGGGCCAGTAGGGGGCACTCCTCCGGTCTAATGCCCTGGTGCATCCCAATGCCGTGGTCACTAAAGATCCCATGGCACCTATACTAAGAGTAGGGGTGTCCTGGCCAAATAGCCAACCTGGCCTCTCATACCATCATGGCCTAATCATCCCTAGTTATCAATTAGTTCAATTGCCCGCTCACCTCACCTCATAACAACTCCCCAGGCTGTTGCTGCGAATGAGAATATGTTCTCAGCCAACTTGCCTGGTAAAGTAAAGGTCACACATGAACGTGTGATGTGGCTCTGCAGAGGACTGCGGAGCGATTTTGATTTGAGCTCAAAGTTAGCAAGAATGACTTACCGTACCTTAAAGAAAGTGACATAAGATGCAAACAAATGTCACATTTAAAAGGTTGGTGTACTTATTTACAGCCCTCCCTTTGTAGTAATATCCCTTTGTATTGAGATTTACCTGTGTGTAAAATGTTTACTAAACATGGCGAAGTGCATTGGATTGCATACTGTATATCACATACGTTATTCATACACAAAAATAAAGAGAAATAAGCAAACATGGGAATGTACAAATTATCCCCCATAATGTTTTTCATTCTCACACACGTCAAGAGGCTTAAGCGCTGGAGGAAATGGTGCGGCCAGGCCAAGTTAAGTGGAATCAAACACAAACACACTGCCAGTGACATGAATTGGAGGGAATGAATGTGAAGCCTTAAAATGTTTCCCCTCCGTCTGTCGGCTTGCCCTCCTCTCCCCTCTCTTGGCACAGCACGGAGAAGAGCCGCATGTTCTCCATGTTTATCCCTGCCCTGCCTCTCACGCTCTCCTCGCTAATCAGTGTCTTACGTATTTGTTCCTGGTCCTCCTTGTTCTTTTCCTCTGCAAATACCATCAGTGAGGGGTCATCCCTGACATCACTGCCTTACTGCTGTGACCTCGGGGTCATCGCAGGGCAGCGGCGACCTCTGAACTCTCCAGACACTGCCCTTTCTCTTTATCGCGGTCTTTTGTAGCTGCAGCCATATCTTTCCACGTGCACCTGCTTCCTCTCACCTCCACAGCGCACGTCAACAGGAGCCAAGCAGCACGGAGACACAGCTTGGGGAAGGCTGCAATGAGCGGGAACACAAAGCATAGAAAATGTTATAATGCTGAAAAGAATGGAGAAAATTATGTAATTGCAAACACACACACACACACACACACACAAACGTACACAGTATATAGTACGTTGTATATTTTTATACTATACATATATACATATATATATATTTATAGCATATTCATCTCACCCAAATAGCATCATCACTTGATAGGATGTTTGCCAATAGGGGAGATGATATTTAATGCTCACTTCCTTCCTGGTTCTATTTTACTGTAGGTTCTCCTCATAACTTAGAAATAGCACTGTTGCACAGCAATGGCGCTGTTCATCCAATTTCATATAATTTGTCAGCACAAAATAGCTTGATTTGTCTCACCGAGTTCCCACACACATGATTTGCGCCTACACTCGCACGCATGCACGCACGCACACCGGCACGCACTCACATACACGCACACACAGAGAGAAAGAGATGTGATTCTCTGGCTCTCATGGTTCCAGGCTGTGTGGAGAGCCATAATTGCAACCTCATTCAGCTTTTGTTCGCATTCCATATCTCTCCTTGAACAGCTGATTGGAACTGAACTTTGTAATGTCACACACTATTAGAGGCCGAGGGATGCTATGGAAATGCAGCCGCAGTTTCCCATAGACTGCAATGTAGTTTCCTATAGACTACAATGATGTTTCCCATAGACTGCAATGTTGTTTCCCATAGACTTCAATGTTGTTTCCCATAGACTGCAATGTGGATTCCCATAGACTGCAATGTTGTTTCCCATAGACTACAATGTGGTTTCCCATAGACTTCAAGGTTGTTTCCCATATACTACAATGTTGTTTCCCATAGACTACAATGTGGTTTCCCATAGACTGCAATGTTGTTTCCCATAGACTGCAATGTTGAGGCAGACTGCAGCGCTCGTCATACCGTGCAATATAAATATGCACGCCGCTGTGTATTTGTACTTTGCAGCACCATAATTAATTCTATACTGTATCTCATCATAATCTCTTGTGACATTGTAGTCAAACTTCTCTGTAGAGATTAACAAGACTACAGCAAGTGGTTGTAGCTTCTTGTAATTGAACCACACATCAAGGTAATTGTGCTTTGGCATATCCCCTCCTCTCAGAGCACTGAGATGGATGGGATCCCATTTCAATTATCTGCAGCCATTACTGGTTTATACCTTCTTCTCGAATGATCACTCACGGGCTTTAGAGCACTCAGCACACTTGTAGTGGTATGCCTACACTTAACTGTGTGTATATAAACATGCAACCTTTATGCATACATTTACACACGCCCAAAACACAAAGCAATCAACTTTACTTACACACACGCATGCACGCACGAGCACACACACATACACCTACACAAACATACTGTAGATGTGTGCAATTACACAAAAAATGGAAGGATGGCTATTTACCTTCAAACTTAAACCCGCTAATACTGCTTTTTATCTTTTCCAGATGGTAATGATAAATTACAATAAGGTAAATTAGCAGACCCTCTCCGGGAACCATCACCTTATCGTGGTGGAGAGGTTTGGGTGCCCCTATGAACCTGAGGGCTGTGTTGTCTG
>JAODUK010074110.1:0-40034 GCA_027564635.1 Typhlichthys eigenmanni | reverse complement strand
GGGGCTGGAGCCTGGCTATACGTAGACGAGCCAGCGCCCACGGAACATTGGACGCTGATTGGATTAAGATTTAGAGGCAGGACAGTCC
This sequence comes from Typhlichthys eigenmanni, assembly GCA_027564635.1. NCBI lineage: Eukaryota > Metazoa > Chordata > Actinopteri > Percopsiformes > Amblyopsidae > Typhlichthys > Typhlichthys eigenmanni. The sequence goes on along the minus strand of JAODUK010074110.1, from coordinate 39,946 downwards.
GTTACCGTATGGCACACTGGTAAATTGGAAAATTCCCTCCTCTCTCTTTCTCCCTTTGGCAGTGCATCGCCCAATCGCCCTAATGAACAAACCGTCCCTGACGCCCTAATAGCTAAAAATAAACCGGTGGTAACTCCGTAGCCTTGCCGTAACAGTCAATGACCGAAGTCTTCATCCTAAAACGCCAAAGGCTTTCTAGCGCATCAGAAATTGACGAGAAAGGTAACTGAACAAGTTGCAATATTTGACGAGTTGGGAATGAGTACGTGTTGCTTTAAAAGTGTGAATCTTAATTAAACATTTTCAGGACATCATGATACCTACTGTATAATCTGGAGTTTTAAAATCATTTAAAAATGTAATACTAGATTTAAAATCATATCATAACCAATTTAGGGAATATATCAAATAGATGTATCAAAAGTATTAGTGCAATGTGAAATACGTGTCTAAATTCTGTATATATTCTGCAATTCTTTTTTTATAGGTATTTTAAAGAATAAAAGACCACATGAATATGCTCTTTGCACCCATTTGCAGCACAAATAGCATAGGAAGTTGATGGCTACCATTTAAAGAAGTGAACAGAGTGAAAGCATATAATTACCCATTAACAGGTAACAGTGGCAATTTCTCAAAACCGTTTGCAAAATGAACGGTAGAAAAAGATGGCAAATCTACTGTTTTGCTTTTGGTTGTAGCTACCTACATTGGCGTACATGTATTCATACAAATGATTGAGTTTTAAGTTTAGACTTTACAATCATTAATTTTACATTTCTATTTTCAGTCCTATCTATAGGATTCAACAATTACTGCAGGAGTGCAAGCTGCAGCAGCCAAACATTAAACCAGTGCTTGGTGCCTCCTCTTTAACTTGCAGCACAATAAAATCACATTCCTCCATCCTCCATCTCTCTAACTATGACCCCAGCTTCAAAATAATTTCCTGAGCTGACTAAAATGGCTGCCAACTGGTCTGATATGTGTACCCCCTGTCCACCACATAATTATGCGATGCCAAAACATACCCACAATATACACCTGAGCTGCTTCTTGTCATCCATGCCAGCTAGCTTTGATGATACTGTTGGAGGACATGCTAAATATTTACCTAATGAATACATTTAAGAATGGATCCATAGAGGAGAATATAAGATGCTGTTTATCAGCCTACAGTATGTGATTCTCAACATGACTTATTTATGAATTAAAATGGTTAATACTGTAAAAAATCTAAAACAAAACACAACAAATTAGATTTAAACAAGCTATTACTGTATGGGTGATCTTTAATGTATATGGTACAACAAATTGGCCTAAACACTATGGGAGTGTATGCTTTATTTTTATTTCAACTATTACAAGCCCTTTACTCCTTTACTGAATCAAACCTGTCTCTATACACCGTTCTTGATTTTATAAATTACTTTAAAGACTGTATATATTATTCCATTTCAATGTACTGTAATATTGAATTTCTTTCACGTTTTTTTGTAGAGATTTTGATTAAATTGCATAGTTTAGAGACAACTGACCACACAAGTGGAAAAAAACAAATGTTCTACAATAACGGCCCTTTTATGGCACACTGGAAATCAAGGGCCAAGAATGACCCCTGTGGTTCACCTCGATGTTACAAAATTGTTTGGTTCGACAGTGCTCTGTCTTGCCGACAAATTCATCTAAAGCAACTTAAAGTGAGTAATATTATTATTATTAAGTACAGTATTCAAGAGGTAGGTTTTCTATATCTTGCTAAAGGATGTTTACTACCGTAGACTAAGCATGTTCGGGATGTACAGAGCTGTAAAAAGTACACAAAGTCACTATTAGAAGTTCAAATGCTTGTGTACTCTGGCAAAAGTAAAAGTATTAATGAAACTTCTGTACTCAAGTAAACTGCTAATGGTTGCGTTTGCATGTATGGGCTGTAGTATGGGATGTATGGGATGTATGGGAGGTGAAATATGTCCTTTCAGTTGTCACGCTGTCGTGTTACAGTATATAGCACCAGCAATATTATCTGCCAGGCAACGGTTGATAGGAGAATTACAGTACAAGTTGACCTGCATGTCTGTGTCTACTGAGCTGCAGTCTCATGCTAAACAGGGAGAATATTACTGCTTGGTCACGATCCAAGGCCGCATCGACACAGACTCACATTATTCCGAGCTTTGAGGACTAAACAGGGAAAGTGCCAGGGGTGAAGGCAGAACAGGAGGAATCTCAAGAGAGGAAAACTAGAATTTAACTAAGCACACGATGGACAGATGGTGCGGTGACAGAGATACAAAAGATGGTATGCAGGTGAAAAACCTAAACAAGGGAGAGGGCTTACATCAGAGAAAAATGCGTAGTTAATCCGTTGTTGAGTATACCACAGCCGTCAGATCTCGAACAGCAAACAGATCCTTAAATGAAATGGGAAATGAAACGCACATTGAGCTCCAAATTAAGGATATTGTATTGTCTGAATAGACAAATGAAATATAAGTGTCTGTAATTGACAAGTTGCTCTTTAAAATGGATAGAGATGTAATCATGCACGTTTTTTAGATTAGCAAAGTAAAGAGTGCACAGCCTCTCCCATCCCCATATTACTGGCGAGTACCGACGGCTAATGGTTGCGTTTGCATTCAGCTCAACTCTTGCACTCGCAATCCACACCACCAGAGGCAACGATGCACGGCGTGAGGTCTGTAGAGATCTATTAAGCTAATCTAGTGTGATCCTCAGTGTGTGTGTGTGTGTGTGTGTGTTTGTAGCATATTTGAAATGCACATGCTAGCTAATTTAGATCTTAAACAGTGTCCCAGCTCAGCACTTCAAAAAGATTTTTATGCGGCGGACCACATATTTTCCCTATATAGATGGATGGTTTTTGGCCACACAATCTTGATATTTGCATACTAGAAATATGAAAATGCTCTCAGAATAATTGTATCCATGCAGAAGTGGGTCTATGAGAGAGCGAGAGAGAGAGAGAGAGAGAGAGAGAGAGAGAGAGAGAGAGCAAAACAAACAGCAGTGAGAAAACACTCAATATATATTCCCATCCACCCATATATGTTCAACAGAACATTTTGAGTCACTGAATTGATTATTTTTACATATTTATCATTTGCACACGCGGCTATGGCGTTGCGAACATAGCGCAATGTGACTTGCTTTTAATAACCGTCGGGTCCCATTGTTGTACAACTCAAAAGTGATCAGAACTACGGCAGATACTGCCACAAACACACACACACACACGCACACACACACACACACACACGAACGCACACACACACTAGCACACACCTCAACGCTGACTGCAGAGATAAATAAATGAACATCCACGGTCCCTTCACACCCATAAAATATAACCCAAAACCCTTCCCCAGGTTGTTGTGATTTAGAAACAGCTGTTGTTGTGGTGGATTCGCCCCCTGCCTTCCAGATCACGTTTCCCCTCTGCCTCTCCTAGGGGAAGCTCTGGTAATATTTTTCCTGGAGGGGTGGGGGCCGGGGGAAGTGTTTGGGGGGGGGGGCGTGCTGGGAGCGCCCTCTCCCTCAGTTCTCTGTCAGAGCCTTAAAACCAATGAGATACTTTGAATAATGGAGCACCTATACCCACATTTGGCGCACACGCAGAGCATGCATGCACACTTCAGAGAGAGAGACCGTGTGTGTGTGTGTGTGTGTGTGTGTGTGTGTGTGTGCGTTTGTGTGCGTGTGTGTATGTGTGTACCTACCATGGGTGTGTGTGCGTGTGTGAGTGGGTGTGTGCGTGTGTATGTGTGTGCCTACCATGGGTGTGCGTGTGTGTGTGTGTGTGTGTGTGTACGTGCGTGTGTGTGTCCATTCGGCATCAGATCATCCTTTCATCCATTTCATTTTCCATGAACAGTAAAACTAAACAAAAGTACATGGCATGGAAATATTTTTGTATTGAAGTTTTCTAATGGCTTACCTGGGTTTATTTAAGCTGCATTATCTATGCATAATAGATGCATAGAAGCCATAAACCCTCTCCGGAGGTACCGTAGCATACATTCCATGCAGCACGTGTATGCATTTTCCATTGGTTACATTGCGTGTCTCTATATCTCTGTGTTTCACCCAGCAACTTGCGTGTGCTGCGTTGCTAATCACTCTATATCTCTAAAGACATTTCTTTTTGAATAAGGGCATATTATTCATCCCAGCATGCTGAACGCTGCTTTGATCATAACCTTTTCATGCTCTCAGATAGGTGCGCTTGCGTTGACTGACTTATCATTTAATGTTTTCTTTGCTTGGCTTGGAGAATTGCGTTAGATCACATTATTATTAAAAGTGAGTGTTCATTCATTATTAATATTATATTAATGTAATTAAATGTATCTATTTATTATTTGGTTTGTGCATTGTAAGATCTCTCACTAAAGATAGAAGAGTAACATCAAATGTGTTTGTTTCTGTCATTGTGTGTGGCACATTTAAGTGTGCGTGTGATATTCCCCATTATTCCAAGGTTTATGGTTATGGGTGGTGCCACAAAAAAAAAAAAAAAGAAACTTCTCTCACTAAATAAATCATTTTGAATTCAGCACCCTGAATATGTTTATTGCCATTGTCTGCGGAAAATTCCAGAGCTTTTTTTAATAGCCTGCCCGGTGTGTGCTCATCAATCATAGAGCCCGAGCAGCTCTCTCACTCTTTCCACCGTCAAGCACTAACCGAGTTACCCGGGCCCCCAAACTCACTCCAAGTTTTGAAATGTGATAAAAGTAATCACATTTCAACCAATCTGTATCCTTACAGATGTGAATCGATGACATTAATTACAGCATCCTATTATGCGCCGCAAATGTGTTTTCTTTCATTCTTATTTATGAAAGAGGGGTTGATAATTCAGCAAGAGGGGTCTTGTGTGTGTGTGTGCGTGTGTGGGGAAGGGGGGGGAGGGGTTGGGCGAGGAAGGAAGGGGGGGTTGGAGGGGGCTTTATGGGTCTTTGTAGAGTTCTGCGGGAGTATGACATCAGCCGCATCGCAATGCCACATCTGACAAATCAAAACATAGTGCCTAAAGTTTTAACACAATGAAAAATGGTGCTGTTTTTCAATTTTTATGAGAAGAATTCCCTTTTGCTTTGTTGTGTTAGTGTATTTCATTACTATTCTCCGAATGCTTACGCAGACGCATCAATATGTCTGCTAAAAGTTGTGTTACCTTTTGGGACCTGGGCGAGAAGAAGGTTTTATAAGGAATGAATAATCTTTTGAATAATTACACTTTTGCACCTGTCAAAATATCTATTTGTGTGGGAAGTGTTTTCGGTAGTACTGTGGGTGTCACCAACATTGTGTGGACTCCCTGCAATGCTCACATTTGCACATAAAGCGCAGGTGTGGCTTGATTATGTGAGCACACAGAACCGTCTACAGACAAGGCTCCAGCGGGCCTGACAGAGTTCCTAAGAAAGATGGAACACTTTCGCTCATGAGCAAGTGACATTACCAAGGGCAGCGAGGCACGACCGAAGCCTCATAATTGTTTGGGTTTCCTTTATTATTCACTGTGAGCCACTAACCACCCATATGTGGAGGGAATTACACTCACTCAAAGACATGTTATCAAATATGAAATATAGAGAAGGCCTCAAATTACAACTCAAGCTCATTTGAGCATTATGGCAGAGCCCGTCTCTCTTCCCCCCCACACAAACACCTCCCGGGGTGATTTCCCAGAGGCAGCCATTGGCTCTGCCATTTATCCTTGTTAAAATTTCAATAACACTAGTATCTCTCACATGACACAATGCAGGGGTCCAATCGCCTGACTTTAACTGTTAAATGAATCATTGCACTCATCAGGGAATATTACAACAGCTTTAAGGATTTAGCTATTTGTGTATTTCATTCTCTATGAAGGAGCTATCATCTTTTTGATATAATATTTTAATGCTACACCTCATTGCAGCCTAAAGAGAATGGATTACATTAATGCTAGTGTCGGCTTAGGTTAATTGGACCGGCTATTACGTTTCCCCAACAAATTCTCACTGTATTCCAGATGGCCACATTGTGGCTATGACATTATCTATTTGCTCAATCGCTGTATTTTCATAAATACATCAATATCGTTTCATCAAAAACAAATGATCATATTTGGCCTGTTATAATGAAGACTAACGGTGCATGCCGTGTGAATCTTGAAGCGTCTTGCCCAATGACAGCTGATCTGGGTGAAATCATTTGCCCACAATCCCAAATAACGGTTTCAAACAGAGACGCTGGCACTGCCAGGGAGCATGTGAACATAACTGCCGTTGTCTTGCGTATCCTGCAAGAGAAGCCACCGGGATGTGACAAGAGAGCAAAGGGCACGGTCAGCGGGCGGACGAAGGCGTTCCAGGCCACAGAGGAGCGACACGGGCTGCTTGAACTGAGAAAGGGGGTGTGGGAAGGGGGGGGGGGGGGGGCTCAAGCACCGGTGTCAGGCTGGCAGTCACCACACACGGACGGCATTAATAAGACTGGCCAAAGATGAGCCCTGAGACAAGGGTGACTCAGCATGTTCCGGTGCCACTGGCGGGTAAGTGAAAATGAAATTAATGGGTAGGGAAATCAAGTGAGTGAACGCCAAATCAAATTACCAATCCAGCACTTGAATGAATTAGTTGGGTGACAAAGTTGTAATTGATAGCAGTACAGCAGCGCACTATTGAATCAGACAATATGACCTAGCATGCAATGCCTCTGATATGATTTGTTGCACTGTTGCGTTTATTATTGAAGATTTGTCAATGGTGATTTCCCCTTGATACGTATAGCCTCGCAGGCTAAGACATGGCATTTTTGGGGTGAGCCAAGCTGAAATGGGATTGGCTGTAGCTACAACAAAGAAAACATAATTCAAAAAAGAAAACAGGAACCCACGCTCCATCTGCACTCATCTAAACTTGGCACTCAAAGAAACTCAGGAGCCAAAACATGTCCTATTGCGGAAGAGAATATCTAATATCTGAACTGAGTAAACCCCAGAATGTGTTATATCAGAGAAATAATCTGTTTAGGGTGACAGATACATAGTCTTGTATCGTATATTTGTTTGCTCGGTGACTTCGTCACCCTCATTAAAACATACTCTCCCGGCACAATATCTTCATTTGATATGTGGCTTTTTCCCTCTGAATGGTGGAAGGGACTTTTATATAATGAACTGAAGTGCTTTTAATAAAATATAACGATCAGCTAAAACTGGTTTAAATTCAAACACTCCAATGTAGCTCAGCAAAACGTGTATCTCAAGGCATACACTGCATAAGAGATGAGAGATTTCTCTCTCCCCCATCCCCCTATACTTCAAACCTTCAAACCCCTAAAACATCAAATCTTTACTGCTCAAGCTAACTCGCAGGTTTTTGTCCTCCCAACGACTGTACATACAGTATATGCGCAGATTTTTTATGATCTACAAAATATGTTAGCACTACAGTAGCTTTGGAGTTTAATGGGTGCATAAAATGTTGGGTTACTGCTGGAGCAAGAATAAGTCTATATACACACTCAAACATTTGCGAAATTAACTTCACAAACTGTAATGTTATGGAAAGGAACACGGGTGAATAACATGTTTACTGAGTACAAGATAACTTATCTCTGACTTCTCTCACTTTCCCAATACGCTATATTGTTATTATGTATTATCTAAAAATACATTTGAATTGTTCACTTCCTCCACGTGTGTGTGTGTGTGTGTGTGTGCATGTGTGTGTGTGTGTGCGCGTGCGCGCTCATGCCCATGATCACTTGCACATACTGCCATACTGCATGATGTGCTCATGTGTTTCTGTCTCTTTTGAAGTGTGTTTACCTTGCCGGAGTCTTGCTGAGAACAGGGCGATGGCAATCTGTGACACCGCTGACACCTGGCACGTAAACCGCAACAATAGCCCAGGCAACAACTGATCATGCAGTCTTGCCCTTTCTTACCGTGCCAGGATTTTGGCTGCTGACACTTTCACCTCTCACTTGCCATCATCATTGTGTTTCTACTCAAGTGTTAACGTGAGTCAACATTACCTTGTTTGTCACTACAGGTTAAGTTTCATATACAGTACATACATGTCACAGTAAAAAAAAAATATATATATACAGTATATATACAGTGTGTATGTATAGTGTGTGTATATATATATAGATATATATATAATTCAGATTAACCTTCAGGAAATATTTAGAAAACTAACAAATTAAGTCATGGAACAATGTAGCAACACAACACATAACGTTTTATTCTTTTCAGGACCTATAGGCCGAACTGTACGTCAAATGGCTATTGCACTGATAATATATGGAGACCATTTTCTTTTATGTTGAAAAGGTTCTGAACAAATTAAATCACTTGATTTCAGATTGAACTTTTGGGCAAGTGTTTAACCCGTCGCAAATCACTTCCTGGGACATTAGTATTGTCATATCGTGAGCTCACAATGTCCTTCCTCCTGCTTAGGCCTCTGAAAAACAATTTACTCCTTGAGCGTGATTTGTTGCCAGAGCAATGGCGACTCATTAGCATATAATCCCGCTAACTCCTGCCTTTGTTTTGACAGATAGCTTTCATAAGTCACTTGTAAAAAACCTTCAGCGGACGTTTGGGGTTTTACTGTCACACAGGCTCCATCTGCTCAGTTTGTTGGGGTTTTATGCTGCGCCATCATTCACCTCCTACAAGCAATAAACACCATCTCTCCTCGAGCCAGCTCCTTCACTCTCTCACTTCCCTCACTCTCTCTCTCTCTCTCTCTCTCTCTCTCTCTATCTATCTTTCTCTCTCTCTCTCTCTCTCTCTCTCTCTCCCTCTACCTCTCCCTCTCCCTCGCTCTCTCTGACACTCTTGCGATGTAGCCTATAGATGTATTTCTCTGCACTTCTCTCATGACAAAACATGTATTGCTAAGCTAATATCTTGCTATTTGAACCGTTATCTTAAAGTCAGTACTAAAGCTCATACTTTTACCCTCGTTCTACTGTGATTTCCATTAAACATTTAAGGAAAGTGTTGTAGTGTTGTAGATTGTCTCGCAGAGCCAGCCTTTACTTATGTAAAGTCTGGGACACAGCGCTGGCTAACTGCGTCAATATCCGCCTACTTGACAGGAGAGGTAATTTGATTGACATGCACAACAACCAACTACGTAACTCAATGACAAAGTTGGACGTTAAACTTATACAGAGGAATTTGTTGAGAAACACAACTCTGGCTGTTCTCAGGTATTGTTCTGTTATATAAGTAGGCTAATGTTAGTGCTTAAAATAAATGTAACAACTTAAATTAGTTAAAATAAAGTAGGCTACTACTAGCGTCGCACTGGAATTACAGATACAAACTTTGTGAGTGACAATGCTAACAACCAATGAAAATCTACTTCTTAATTTCAGAAAGTCCTGTTGAGCTTACAGGGGTTTATGTATCAGACGTTTAGCACATAGTTGCTTACAGTATGTGACGTAGTGCTAATGGACGGAAGAGGCTGAGTTTATTGTAAAGGTGGTTATTCTGAATGATGGACCTTCAGTTTAAGCCTACAGGAGAGTCAAATGTTGTGGAAAAGCCATTGAATTTTAATGGAGCGCATTTCAGAGGAGAGATTCCCTTTGATGAATAGATGACATAATGCATGTTAATTTCTGCCTTTCAATACAGCAGCGATCGCTGCCTTGTACGGCGCTAGGCTGGTGATTTATGAACCCCTCCCACGACAGACATTAGGGAGGAGATACAATTGTTTTCCCAAATCAAAATAAATGGGTCACAAGAGGTTCTCATATCATCAAATGCTTTGTAGTCTAAAGCCAGACGCGCAATATTGACTGTATAATTGAATCGTGTGAAAGCAGAGTCGATTTAAAACAATAGCATTGAGGGATGGGGAACCTGTCAACTCATGAATCATTGTCAGCAATACAACTTGTTTTTATAACAACATTATTTAGAAATGTTTCAATCTCTGCATTTGGTATCAATTCACAACTTTTTCCGTAAGACATTTTTTAATTAATATTAAGTAATATTTGTTTGGTTTAAACTGTGGTGGACCACAAAAATGAAATTTTTGCATGTGCATTTGTTAAGGCTTCAAGTCTAAGTGTGCCTGTAATATGTTTATTTGTTTGGAACATTATTAAATAAAACGTCTTATTCGGGCAACCAAATAAATCTAATTCAAGTGTAAAATTGCTCAGATAAAAAATGATTTACTTATTTTTTACAGGTTGTTTTTTTCAAGTGCAGTAGACTTCTGTAATTTGAAATACAAATAATTTACATAATACACTAATTATGACAAGCTAAAACATAGGTGATGTACAGAAAACTGTAAAATGTCAAAGTTTGAGTAAAGAACGAATGCCTAATAACTGGTATATGCAGTACTGCCAGCAATCTCTCAGGTTCTCTCAAATTTGTCAGTTCTACTTTATTCTACTGGAATCCACATTTTGTCTGACTATATCAATTCCTACAGCCTTGGCTGCTGAAATTACTTCTTCCAACAATTTGGTATTTGCTCGATTATATTGGGCGAAGCACATACCCATTTGTGCCATGAAAAAGCTGCTGCTATATAGCAATTTAAGCTCTTATCAATCACCAAACTTTTGGTTGCTTTTGTCAATGCCCTTAGCCTTGTTGACAACCTGTCTTTTATCCCACAAAATGGTACATTTAGTACTGATCATATTAAAGAGTTGCACCAGTCACAAATCAGTCCTTGTATGCCAGAGCAACACTGAGTGAGGTGAAGTGCTTCCTAATGCAAAAGGTATAATTCTATAGACAATGCAACTCATGTCTGCAGAAACTGAACCTTTGACAGAGCAACAGGCTTAATCCACGGAAATGTATGTGGCTGACACGGTGTGCTATTTACAGTGTTTACCTATTTTCTTCTTTATTTTCACTATATTTCCAATACAATATTTGTCCAATGTTTGCATTTAGATACAACTCAAAATGGTGTTACAGCTATTGCTAATGTAAGTTTCAATCAAGGGATTTCACAGTGACTGGAATCTAAGTAATACTGTAAGTCTACATATAGCCTGCATGAGTTGACTTGTATATGTTACTGTAAAATACTGAAAATACTATTTTAATTTAAGCAACTAGACTTCTGAACAGTAAATGACAGTAACTGTGTGCCCACAGGACCGTAGGATGTAACAGTGAACACCTCCACAAGCCCAGAACTACATTAGACACAAGGCTGGGACTGTACTGATGTGTGAACCTGCCATAGCAACCTGCCTGCATCCTGTGAGACCACCAGGCATAAATCACCACTAGGGCAGTTTACATTATTATTGTGTGTATTCAAGCATGTGTGTGTGTGAGCGTGCCTTCTTGCTTGCTTAGCTAAGCTCCGTTTAATAGCATTGATACGTTGTATAGATACTAATAAATAATAACATAATATGGATTAATTCACTATTATAAAACATGCAGTAGAGAAATGAAGGAAACATCACGAAACATTTTACATGTCTATAATACTTTGTAGCATCTATCAAGGATTTTCAATAAATTAAAAAAAATATATATATATATTATAAAAGGTTGAATGACATTAGGAGAATTATGCAAAGGATTAATTAGATACTTAAATACTCTAATAAATAGGGTCTGTGCAAAAATCTTTCATTAAATCCAAGGTTATACTTTTACTCTGGCATTTGCCGATGGCATGATCAGCGTGAGGCCACACACCTACAAACTGATCGGTCACATAATTTGTTGGCTTTCCTCTATGGGATTATCGATCCCACCGTGATGAAAAAGAGGACTGTACAATAGAGAGACAATTATTGGTTCAAGACCAAGGCAGTGAGAACCTTTTATTATTTTACTTTCTTTATTTTTTTATTAAGTATCGTATGCTACCATCAGCAACTTGAAAACAACATACAATGCCTTTTAGAACCAAGGAACACAATAATATGTTATATATAGGAAGCCTTTATTACACAATGCCTTTCAAGCTTAACAACTTAGCCATGCCTGTTTCAAAGCAATAATTATGCATATACTCTGTATGTGTGCACCCCGTTCAATGAATGTTCAATAAGCCAAGCGGTTTTATTATGATCATCACCAGAATTGCCAGATGGCAATAAATACAGATTGGGCTGTCTAAGTGGATTAATTGGGCAGTAATTGATGGTGTCTCAGGGTTAATGGCTTACAAAGACAGGTGGCCTATACATAGTGCGAGCTCATGGATGTTTACAGTGAGCAAGGCCGATGTTGAATCTCAGGTAAATACCTAGCATTCCCCTGCGCAATCATTGCTAGTCTGACGACAGACCCACTTGCCATGGGATGGCTCACAGTGTTTGACGCGGCACATGACAGCACTGATTTGTTTTTATGAAATGCATTGTTTTGATGGTACATTTATGTATGCAAAGAGGATTGCAGAAACAGAGAAGAAGAAAATAGCTGGAAAATCAGAATACATAAAATGATATATTGTGCTGTGTAGTTGATAATCAAAGCATGACACATACACACAGACAGAAGTACATTGATCCAGCATAATTTCAGCAGCCGTTTTACCAAGGAAAGTGTAAGGATTCACGAATAAATAACAGATGGGACGGCGTGTAGACAACTGGACTGGCTGTCAATGCTTATCATAAAAAAGAAAGATGAATAAAGTGAGATGAACACATAAGCAATCATCAGCTGTGGTTTATAACCAACCAGCTCTAAACAAACTTAAGTGCAGTTCAGCTTTTCTCTTTCCAGCCATGACAAAAGATGCTCGCTGCCAGCGAAGAGGAGTACAACCTACCTCGCTGTCGGCCTGCCACGTGTATTATTATATCATGACACTTCAAACAGATGGAGTACACTTTTGGGTTTGAAGCGTTCCATTTTCTATTGAAAGTAATTACCAGTCAACAAGACACTAGGACAGCAGTGGCATCAAACCAGAGAACAGCATTTACATTTAAAATTAAAATTAAATCACAAAATATATTATATTATCATTATAACTAATGCAAAATGTGAATTATTGAATATTTACTACTACAAAATGTGACACGCTCAAGGGAAATATATAGGCATGGTGACTAAAGTCACAACTTTTGCAGTTTAAAGGTGGCGTCAACTATCCTGGAGAAACACTTGATATTTCTCGAACTCGATCAAAACAAAAACACTTCTCCTTTAAAATTAATAATAATAAACTTTAATTATATACTTAGCACTTTAAAAGGGTTGCAGCTCAAAGTGCTTAAATGCCATAAGGTGCTCCTGCAGAATATTCACCCCCTTCAAATTGAACATGCATTGCAAAACTGGGATAGTATTTTGTGGTGCGGTCTGCACAACCCACCAGATTATTTTTTGTAAACACACACACACACACATACACACATAATGGACAGCTAGCCTAGCATGAGAAGACATTTGCTGAATTTCCAATCAATGACTACACCTTTATTAAAAGAAAACCACCATTTGTGAGGGCAAGGGCTTTGTTTGTTCATGCAGGGTACTACACTACCTTCTTCCATCCAAAGCTATCTGCATAATAAAGAAAACAAAATAGTTCACTATATTTTACAATTCAATGGCACTATATATATTTGAGTTTGAGTGCAATGATTTTCTCCTCAAACTTTTGTCTAATACATCAGCAGGTGCTAAATTCTGTTCAAGTTAATATTATAACAGTTGCCACTTTCACTGCTGTGACACAAAGAGAACCTCACCAGACAGAAATATATTAGTGGCTTGCCGATATCTGTCCGAGAATATACCGATGTGTGAAACAGTATGCCACGTGTAATGTAGCTGATGACTAACTCAATACTTTTCACATTTACAAATCACGTATCTTAAAATGTTTTTCTAGTTGGGTGGTCAGTTGTGGTATCTCAGTAAATGTCAAAGGTCTGCAATAATAATTTTATCCGTAACACATACTTTAATCAGAATTCCTCTCATTTCTGTAGTCTCTGACCTATAGTATCCACCCACACCCAGTCAGATAGCCAATCAATTAGGATATGTTAAACGGAAGTTCAGCACCAACTCAAATATTGTCCAATTAGAAATGTATGACCATGTCAGATTGGAATTATATAGGTCCTTTAAAATGGAACCACACTTTGCACATTTATATTATCGTGTGCATGCTACATTTATGTACACTAATGTATACGCATTACAGTACTGGCATTGATTTAAAAACAATACTGTAACCAAAATGGTGTATCATCACCATAACACTAAATTGATCAAACTTCAAATGCAGATTGACTGTATTACATTTGCAGCAATTTACAGTAATGGTGAGTTTAAAGGGTACCAGTGAAATTCATAATAAAGCCAAGTCTCCCTATTAAGGCTCTTATCTGAAGCACCAGTATCACTAGAAAGGGCTTGACCTTGGGCCCTCAGCCAAGCAAACAATTCCATATGCTTTTGATCATGTCTGGCTCCAAGTCTGGGGGGAAGAGAGAGAGAGAGAGAGAGAGAGAGAGAGAGAGAGAGAGAGAGAGAGAGAGAGAGTTAATACCCCAGCATTGTGCAGGAAGACAGCGGACTTCTGCTGCCAGTATTTTAGGGAAGCTTTATTATATTATTTAAAAATCACCAAGAATAACTCTTGGATTTGCTGATACAACTGTTACCGTGCACAGGAGGTGAAGGTGGCCCTCAGCAATATCAAAGAGCTCTTTAAAACCTTGGACAACCACAGTACGCTACAGAGATCCACACATAGAATTTTGGATATCTCTTGTTACAGTATGTGTGTCTGTGTGTGTGTGCGTGCATGTGTGTGCGAGCGTGTGTGCACGTGTGTGTGTGCCACATGCATTAAATGTAGCAGTGTTCAACGTACCAGAAATCAATAACTATAATATTATCCATCAATGGATATGTCGTGCTTTCGCAAATAATCTCCTCGTTTCAATGTTAGGTTGCTCTCAGAGTGAAGAGTCTATTCACTGACACTTCCTGTTGCCTTTCTGCTGTGTCTGTGTAACATACATCTACATGTATGTTATACTGTATTTAAATATGTACTGTGCCGCATGTGTTTGGAACCACACACACACAGGTGACACCTACTGTATATTCCTACTACCTTGTTTTTTCAGGCGCGCGTGTACTACTGCGCTGTACACAGCTCCTGTATTGGCTGGTGATGCAAATTGCCACCCAGCTGTCACCCATCAGGGGGAATATGGCGAGAGTGTAACCGGCCATGGCTGAGCGCCACTCTCCCAGCCTGCATGTCCCCCTTCATTCCTCATTAAGGGCGAGAGCAGGAAAACCAGGGTGTGGGGAGAAATCATGCTTAGATATGATGAAGCGTAATCTGGGACATGAATAAGAAGGGTATCTCCTCCAAACAGTGTTTCAGGATTCGTCTATGAGCCACGGTGCCGTTTGTAAACTCAAGATGAATTATTAATGCGGAGGTTTTGCATAAAGCCGGGACTGGCTGGACATACTTTTATTTTGAAGTGTGCTGGGCCTTTCAGGTGGTTAATAAAGACAATGATGGGCCCGAGCATGCTGCCTTTTCCAAACAAACTTTACGGGCCAACATGGAACAGATTTTATTTCTTTTTTTCTGACCAGAGAACACAGCATGTAATGGATTTAAGACACAGCTGTATGATTACTTGTCAGACAAAGATAAGTGTCATCCTGACAATGCATAAACACAGATCAAAGGAAAACTCACTTCAAACTTTACTTTGCTATTATAGGAGGGCAGCATACGGCCTCCTTTAACAATTCTGCTGTCTCCGCATTTCCACCTATATATATTGCCTTGTGTATAGTAACTGCCAGCAAAGATACAGCTGCAACCATATGCTGCGCAGTTATTGCAGTTTTTGTTGTGCGTTAATTACCTTTTTTGAAAACCGTCAATAAGATGAGGCTATATAATTTAGGACAAATGGTTAGTTACACCTCTCTTGGGATTTGCGCCGATATATCATATACCTTTTGCTGGGTGGCAGGCTGGGTCACTTCACAAAGAACAGGACTAGAAACAAAGACACGTAACTATAATGACAACTAGGGAAATACTTAGGTAAAGGCAAAGAGTGCAGGCTACAAGAGAGACCTCGTGAAGCACTCATAGGCGATTTAAGCATATAAGCCCTGATACAGGAAGCTGGGTACAGGTGGATGGAATGATTGGGACTAATTAATGAGACTAGGTGCAGGTGTGTCAAACATATGCTAGAATTCAGGTGAAGGTGACTGAATAGGTGGCTCAGGGGGTGTGGTCTCTGTCCTGTCCAGTGAGTATGTTACAGAGGAGGGCATCTGTTTATAATGTTGGTGACATGGTTGGGTGCCATTAGAGTGTATACCGGTGTTTATACGCTGATGATGTGGTTACAACCATTATTCACTATAGCTTTAAATGTATTTTAATCTACAGTCAAGTGTGTTCTGGTTTTACTATGTGGCCATTTTTAAGGACCACTGAATCTAAGGATCACTGAATCATGTCCATTAAGCATTGCAACATGATTTTATGAAGTGGTTAAAGACAAATAGCTGACATGCTATTATTATGATAGAGGCAAAGTGTGGGGAGATAAAATGTTCCCAAATCACAATAAATCCATTACACACAAAAACACCTCTCAAATAGGCCTTTTAATCTCACTTTATTACTGCAGTACACATCATAGGAAACCACACACATTAATACTTAACATGCTGACATGAAATGGCTATTAAGTGTGTTTTGTGCTGTTTACTAAGATGATCTCTCTTCGCACTAGAGATTAAATGTAATAGCAGACAGTATATCAAGATATATATATATATATAAGATTGTATATGTATATAAGATTTTACTGCTTGCTAATAACCAAGACACTGCATTAATATAGCAGTATTTGTTCTACAGAGGCTATAAAATGCATTTTCAAGTAAAAATAACTGACCATTATCGATCTTAAACAAAAGATTGCTACTTTAACTGGGTGCCAGTGCTACAAACATTTTGTGCATCCAAGCTGGTTTATACAGTACCTTGGAGCATTAGCTGCAATAAAGCTATATTGCTCCAGAGCCACCTTGGAGCCAAGTAGGGCAAAAGGTTGAGTTCATGAAGAGAGGCGAGGGGGTTATGGGGGATATGGAGAGAAAAAAAGCAATTTATCGGAGAAGCTCACCTCCAAGACCTCCCCCAGCAGCTCCACAGACGGACATGACCAGTGGAGTGGCGTGAGATATGCTAGCGTCAACGTGTTTACCAGCGAGTGTGACAATATTGAAGTGATAGTTCACATGAAATACAGTTTGTCAGGTGGCAATAGTTCAGTTCGCACTCACTGCTGGTGTCCCAGTGTCGGAACACTAATGTGAACGCATGTAGCTCATGTTTAATTAAGCGGCATTGTACTTGTGTTAGGCTGGAGTTCACCACATGGGCTGTGTTAAGAAAGTATTTAAAATATTCTAATTATATCACCGTGGTTTAAGTTTGGGTTATTACGTGTCTGACTTCCATAACACTTTTTTAGGTTACTTCTTTCAAATATCTGGTCAAACACCTGACCAATCCTGTCAGTCAATTAAAAGTCAATTAATTACATAATTTACTTTCAGAGAGCGTAATGAACTTCATGTTATTAAATTAATTATTACTGTATTGGCTGCTATCCATGTTTATGTGTGTAAATGTGTGCGGTAATGTGTCGCGAATGTGTGCGCATTCCTGACTGAATACTGTATGTGTGTGTGTGTGTCCGGTGTACATCCACTTCTTTAACTTGGGGTGAGCAGCATTTAACAGGAAGTGTGTCGGCTTATGACAAAGCCTCATGAGGTCAAGACGAGCATGTCGAGAATCATTTATGGTCATACTGTGACCGATGAAGGTCAAGCTGTCCGTCAACAGCTCCTCCCAAGCTACAGAAATAAAAGATTGTATTGCTTATTAATGCTTGTGCATAATTATAACGTGTGTGAGTGTAATTGTATTCATTAGTCATTTATCTCATACAGAGTCTTCTGTCGTGTGTGTGTGTGATTCTCGGGGTTAAAGGTATAAGACATGGAGAATACTTCCTAAATTGAAATTGAAATTCAAACTCAAATCAAATCAAAACACCTCCTCTTTCAAAGCACTAACGTGCGTCCTGAGAAGCTCTGTCCCCCTCAAGGCATTGAGATGGTTAGGATATTGTTATGTGCGGTCTGCACCACTTTGTTTATCTTCCTATTTACAGAGCCAGGGCTGTGTAATAAGCAATATGTTAGCGAGCGGACTACATGTATGATTTGAAAAAATGTGTATTTGATTATTACAACCACTACAATACTCTTAAGACTCAAATAAAATTGCATATACTTATTCTGCTCAGATTATTATCTTGTATTATATATATAATTTCCAAAATGTTTGTTTTAATTAAAGAAAGTGTATTGATGCCAGATCACCTCAAAGTCTTTCAACGGTAATAGCCACAACCACAGATTGATTAAAGTTTGTGCTAAATCATCACGTTGTAGGCATACTGTACATTATTTGTCCTAATGCCATCACATGCCTCAGTATGTACTCTCCACATCAATGCCTTTCTGAGGCCATGGGCCTAAATGAGAGCATTAGGAGTCATGAGCCCATGAGCTCCCTGCAGTAGCCCTAGAAAGACAGAGTGCTGCTGCAATTAGCTGACCTGTCGCCGTGGACGCACGTAGCTGTGTATTGCCTCAGGAGCAGGCAATGGAGCAGTGAGTGGTTGGAGGAGCACATCCAAGGCTTCTGTCATCGCCCTGGATAATAATCGTGTCATATTGTGAGCGGGCTGAGAGGCACACACTGTAGACACACTGTAGTTTTATATACCTATGTGATAATAAAGCACTGGTAAAGCTGTTTCAATTTTTAATCGCATCCTCAGGGTATCAGTGAGGATGATACTGCTAAAGCTGCATACTGTAGCTTGTCTATGGTGAACTATGGTGATGATGCTGCTAAAGATGCATGATAGCTTGTCTGTAGTGAACTATGGTGAACCTGCTGTTAGTATTGGAATTGTTCTTCCTAAGCACAGTGAAACTAACAGTAAAACAAGAGACAAGTCTGTACTGGGTAAAGTAGAGTGGCAGGAAATGTACCGGTGTCCCGAAAGTCAAAATATTACACTGTATTCTATCCGTCAAAAACATACTGTACTGTGCGGGGCAGCTGCATCTTGCAGGTTGGCAACCAATTTCTAGGCAGATGTAAGCATATTTATTTTAGGGGTTTAAACAATGCCACCTCTTAAGTTTAGGCTTCACATGGGAATTTGCATTTTCTTGGTAAATATACTCACACATTTAGTAAAAGTAGCTCTAGCTTTTAATAAGGGACATTTAATTGCATACCCCAATATAAGCAATTCATATGGGCAAAGTTCTGTAAATGTGAATGAACAAATGAGCTGCACCGACAGCAACGTAGTTGGGGAGTCAGCGAATTAATAAAAAAGCAGTTTAGCCCATCGGCCGTTCCCCTGCTCCCCCCTAGTGTATTAATACATGGTTGTTTTGGGCGGGAACATGAGGGGAGGTGACACTGGGTTAGAGGGGAGAGACACGGTGTGCTGACTACGTCTGGTCTCCCTGTTGAAGCCCAGACACTGAGCACTGTGTCTGGCTGCCACACACACTGCAGAGTACCGGGAAAGTCCATCTCCTTGTGTCCGGCTTGACGTTTACTGCCGCTGACAACATGTGATGACAATTGCACGAGATGCAAAGGGAATATCATCAACGTAAAACTGGGGATGAAAGAGACAAGTAAAAGGGAGAGAGAAGGATCAAGCTTTTGAAAAGCAACACCTGATTTGTATTTCTGTTTTTAATAAACAACATCAAAAGTAAATCAGAATATTCATATTTGACAAGCACTGTAGCCTTTCCGTTTTGTTAAATCCTTATTAATCAGGCCAACTATTCCAATACAAATAATATCATCAAATCATCAAATCAAAAACCCTAAGAAACACCTGTTCTCCATTCTCTTGTATCTGAACCAATCAGATGCAAGAAAGTGATTCCTGCCTCTACCAATCACATGAGTGTACAGCACTTCGCTAACACATTTGGTCGTGCAAAATTGTATAATACGTTGAGTTATATAATTGACTGCATAGTACCTTGAAACATAAACGTTCTTGCATCATCCCCAACACTTATCATTCCAGAGATCCTGAATTGACCACAAGCACACATTTGTGGGATAACATCAGGCGGCTGTCCAAAAATGATCAGTGCCGTCTACCAGTGGCAGAAACAAAACCATTCAGGCTCAACCAACAGTATTGATCACGTGATAATGTCCCGTCTTACTCTATGTTTTGTGAATCAACACCTAGCTAGAGTTGTGTGTTTGGACCTGAATTACACTTGAGTGATATAATTCATATAATTTCAGGGAAAGGTATACAGTATAAATCGATGAGATTTAGTTGGCAGCCGAATGCTATCATTAATTCTCAAGGTTTGGGTAAAGATGAGGGATGGCTAATGAGGGAGATATGTAAATGTTGCAACGTTTCTCTGTTGAGGATATAATCAAACTTTACAGAATCAATACACTGTCTGTCGGAGAGATTCTAAACTAACGTCAATTCACCCGATATGAATTGTTAATGTTTACACGAGAAATCTTATCGACCACTGCAGACAGTTTTAAGCAGAAAGATTAGGGAGACTTCACAACTTTAATAGAACACATTTTTCATAGTTGACACGCACATGCATTTAAATTTTAGATACCTACAGTAAAAGGAAACAATTACAGAATTATGAACAGAACACTGCTGTCAGTGTAATTGAGGTTACAGTATATTCTCAGGTTAGGTGCAAAGTAAAAAAAAACACAAAAACTGTAGTTAAGAAATTTATTTCTCAGAAAAATACTAAAAGTGACTTGAATCTTTGATCTGGCTTCCTCAACATCAAGGACTGTTCCCATTTTTATTTTCAACTGTCAGGTACCAAAATGTATTTTTATGCTTAGCTACTGTGCCATCCAGCACCTGTATGGGCTGGAAAAGCTGCCTCGATTACTTCCTCCGGTGTTATAATTGTGCCATTATCAAATCCGTATGTGAAAATACAAAACAAGTGCGTATTGCCGATCACTTTTTCACCAGACATCTAAAAACAACAATATGCATACCTTATTGCTACTAATGCAGGTACATTGGAAATATTCACTCCCGAGTTTCCACTCATATGGTGCATACAATTTATAATATATGGTATGGGGAGGTATGGAGAAATACAGTAGTGTGACTGTAACGGTACGCTCAGTAATAATGCTAATTATCTTAAGTCTTCCATCATAGTCAAGCTTCATTTAAATAATTTACCCACCAACAGAGCTCTTCATCATGCATGGAAACTAAAGGATGTTAAACACCTCTGGTGTTAGCGTGTGTTTGACTATTTTGGTTTTAGTGAGTGTGTGTGCATGTGAGTTTCGGTCTTTTTTCCCCCTGCGTGTGTAAGTGTGTCTGTATGTGTGAAAGTGTAAGTGTGTGTTTATGCATGAACAGTGAGTAATGCGTGCTTGTGTGCGCGCGCGCGTGTGTGTGAGGGGGTGATGGTGGGGGAGCAGGGGTGATGTGGATGGGGGGCGAACGGCAGTTTAATCTGATAGTTCACCCAGGGAGTGCCACATACAGTAGACTTCAGCCATCCTCTCCAATTACAGGGTACACAGAACCAGTGGCCAGGGAGACATTTAGAGGACGCCAGCCCTGGTGGTCATGCCAGTAACATATCACAGTTGTCTCACACACACACATACACATGTCTACGGGTTCCTATTGGTAGATTTATGCTTGTAGCATAGAGAGCCAAACTCACTTCCACATTAAGGGACCTTAGTTTGGAAAAAATATGTATGCTAGTCAACGGCAAGAATACAATTATGTTTAGATTCTGTTTGTTTTGTGACACGAAGCACACATACTGTATGATGTTTGACAACTTAAAAGAAAATTCTTCGAGTCAAGAAAGTCTCAGTTTGTCATGCATTTGTTTAAGTATAAGTGTGAAAACTGTATAAATGTGTATAACTATAACTGAAAAAATATGTAATTAGTAAGACTACAGACCCCGTGTAGTGTAAGTGTCATGATGTTTTCGTGCCACAATTCTCAAGCCGAAGAGAGCATTGTTTTGGTGACATGGGTTGTGCGAGACGAAAGCTGTAGTTCACTGAGCGGTTACACACAAAACTAAAGATTACTTTATAGTTTCACAACAAACTGCAACGTTCTTGACGTTCTTGACAATTATCTTTTATATAGACAAACATAATATGTGTACTTCGTGCTAAAATTTAAACGGGCTTTAAAATGTATTTTATTCTCGCCGTTGACTACCATACATATTTTTTCCAAACTAAGGTCCCAAGTGACTTCGGCTTTCTACTGTATTTAGCAGATGCTTTTATCCAAAACATATCATGCAAGCAGAGAATAAGAGATCATACAGCAGTTGTCGTATGCAACCAACATTCTGTTCTGACAACAGCATGCCAGCAGGCTAGTTATGTTGTATACATACTGTACATTATCTAATATACACCATAAAACACCAGGGAATTATTGCTAGAAGTATAAACCAACAAAGTGACGATATTTTAAGAACTTAATATACAGTATAATGTAATGTTTATATATTATTATTTTTATTGATAGAAGGTAAAATAGCTTTTGTTAGTGGAGTGCTAAGGGGTTGGACATCAGTGGCTGTGGTCCCAAGGTGGATTCTGGAGAGGTGAGTGGATGCACCTTAGCAGCCAATGCTATCCTCAATTGCCATGGGGCCTTGTGCTATACATAAAATAAAACAGTTAATACAATACTGTATGAAATAACCTTAAAATATTTTAATGTATTTTAAGTATTTCTTTGGACTAAAACATTGCCTTTAAAAGTTTGCACTTACAAACTACTGTAATTTACTCAGAACATTGAATGTCTAATTGCATGCATGTGTGCATAAATATATGAGTATTTCAATCAATGAAATTCAAGATGTAGGCCAATTCTGTAATAAATATGTAAAAGGTCACTCTGAGGGTTAGACTTGCATGCTCACAGAAACAAAACAGTTAAGAAAAAATTATGTTTTCATCTCCTTGATGTTCCACAGACTTAACGCACAGCGAATGCAGGCACACAGGCACAGAAGGAGATCTTGCTTTGGGGGTTATAAATGACCTAGATAGAGGAGCAGCTTTTAATTTACCTCTATCTCAGTGTCAAAGAGTGGGCTACCTCACTTTCCCTACATCTGTATGGCCACCGTGGCGACGAAAACAACAGTCCAACAGCTCGCTCACACATTTGTTTTTGCCAATATGCAGTATTCAGCTGTACCAGACAGCTAAGTTAGACTTTTGCCATTCTACTGCTGGACTGGATATTTCCCTCCACGTCACGCTGAGGTTACAGGTGTTAACCGCAGCCAATGGAACTATTGATTAATCTGAAAGGCAGCGAGCCTCCTTATACCACAAAGTGGCTGATCAGAATTCTACAGCTGCTAGCTTCAACGGCTTCTCGCCGGGCATAGAAAGATGGAAAATAGCGAGAGGCCGAGGGAGGCACGGGGAGATATGAAAAGAGGATACAAAAAAGGGATGAGATAAAACGAGAGAGAAAGTGGATAGAGAGAGAGAGAGAGAGGGGGGGGGGGGGGGGGGGGTTGAATTGTGCTAGAGAAGGAAGTGCGAGTTGCTGGTAGTGTGAGTTACCATATCTGAAAGGGGAGACATGAATCTCGCTTCATCAATAAGCGTAGCATTCTGTTAAAACCCTATGCTACGCCTGCCATAATGGACTGTGTGTCATTGGGTGTGCCCCCCCCCCCCTCCCTTGTGAATGCCAGAGAGAGAATGGATCTCGCTTCACAAAAGAGAAGCATCAAGGTCGGCGAACCATCCACATTTATGGCCGCTCTCTCTTCACCTGCGCGACCGTGTCACATGCTGTTGGTAAATGATGCAAGTTTACGGTTAAGCCATATACCCTAGGTCCGTACACCGTAATCTGTGCAATTGATTAGGCTGCAATGAAGCCCAGGTTTACCTGGGCTAAAGCCCCAGGGTCTATGAAGACAAGGGGCCTATCATGAGCCAACGGAAAAATAATCTATCAGAATATAAATCATTTTTATCACGTGATCTACTCTAGGTAGCCCATCCATAGCTAATGACAGAAGGTAGTGGCTGGCTAAATCGAAGTAGCTGCATTTACATGGACCCTACTATTCTGATTGGAATAAGGTTAAAAGCCCAACACGAACTAAAATGCTCCGTATAAACACCTCAAGAGAAAGGCCCAACACGATTGAAATTTAATTCTGAAGCAGAGGGGAAGTAGGCTATAAGCCGTTCCATAACCCAAATGAAAGAAGAATATACTATAAACGGTTTAACTTGATTACTTCCTGGTTCTTCGCAGGATAGGCTACTAGCTGTTGTTTTGTGAATGCCGAATTGATTAATGTGGAGAAAAGAAAGTCAGTTGGATATTCTGCACAGCCACTGAAGTCTGGAGAAAACATGCGTACAGTAAATAAGTGAATGGGAGCTGTGGTGACTTAATCTGGAGCCGTAATAAATCCCTCCACCAGTCACACAAATGGCCTCACTCATAGAGTGAGTTGGATTTTAGTGACAATCATGGCTTTTTCCACAAAGACCAGATAGCACTTCTAAAAGGGTAAGACAATCTTCGATTAAGGGCAGGCCTGCGGTCAGATGTGAATGTAAAACTGGGCAGGCGATGCACCATTGCCTTCCGATGTGAAATTCATGTCTTGTGGCGCTGAATGACGGGCAGTGCAGGAGGTGACACACACAGAACTCAGATTTCCAGTTCATAGTCGGTATGAGGTTGTCAGTCACCGTCAGACATAACTTTAGCACCTGTGTTGTTTTTCATCGGGAAAATGTTTAGGGGTTTATAATTATCATTAAACCGTCTGGATAGACATTTCTATGGTTAGCAACGCAATCCATCCTGAAAGAAAAGTACAGCCAATTGCACACGCACGTCCTTGCTATATGTTGGAGGCTGTGAATTCAGCAGTCAAAGTTCACCTTTGTTGAACTCTGGACGAAGTGAAGATGCGATTTTGCATCACTATAGGATTTTATTCGCCTCTTCGCTCACATGTAATGGAAGTAAATGGGAGGCGAATACTGGCTGATTTTAGCATGTGTGACGGTAGACCTACCCATTGCTTTCTAGTAGCATGTGCAGCTTTTGTTGTTGTGCTTAAAAACATTTTTAGAATAGCTGTCTTCAGAGAGAAACAAATTGCTTACTTTTGCACTGCATATACAAGTGGTTATTATACATTTGTGACGAGGAGGGCCTATATGAGAGCTTTCAGCCCCAGGGCCTAACGGCAGGTTAATGAGGGCCTGGATGCAATGCCTCGTTACGCTCAAACAGTTCACTAAGTGAAACAAAACTTACCATGTGGAAAGACAGCTGATTTTTAATAGACATCCATTACAGCTAACAAATGAACAACTCTGACCATGTGTTTACACACTTTTGTTCGTGTTAATTATTCACTGTTAATTATGCTTGATGTTTGGATTTTTTAACTTGTGAAGCACTGTACAATTTTATATATGAAGTAGTTTTTCATCACCGAGTGGTGTTGGTGTACAGTGTATGCAGTACCTTGCTTTTCATTATACATTCAGTAACACTAAAGCGTCTTCCTCCCGAGCGACCCCGGGGCCGGGGCCGTGGCCGTAACCCCTCCACTCTTCGCTGGAAGGGTTGCTATTATTATACACGTCTGGATTGCCAAGACTCTCGGCTATCAACATAATCTAACAATCATTGCCCAAATCAAACCACATTTCAAAGGGAAACCATATCACAATTTGCGTGTGCAAATGTCACATTGTGCACGTTGACACACACGTACATAGCGATCTTATTCATGTCAAGCAATACATACATTTTATATATCGCCTGATAGCGGGCACTCGTGTGATTCTAAAGCACATAGCAACATGTCTGCCTGAAACAGATTATAAAGTTTGCCGATAAGAATTACGTTTTTTGAATTAGAAACAACACACTTTGCCTTACCTTTAATTAGTTAATTGAGAAAGCTTACCCTTGTTCGATTTAAAATCTCTTATAAACATTATTCCATTGTGAAACTAACATGAAAAGCTCAATCCAGGTCAGCCATCATTCAAAAATCCGTACGTCCTGCAATATGTGCGGGATACTGTGTAGTTCTATGATATGTCATTGCCATCTAAGATGTAATCTAAAATTCTAAAACTACAATTCCCCTCCTCTTTGGAGTCATGTCTATACATAGATAGGTCAAATTGGACCAATCAATGATCAAGAAACAGATGCATCGATTTTAGATTTTGCATATGCGGCAAAAGGTGCCCTCTGAACAGGGATGACATGGATATTCTCAATGAGACAGAATAGAATATACATATATTATTGATATAATAACATATAGAAGCACATATATGTATATTTCTGGAGGTATCTTTGTTTATAACTAGAACCCACATTTATAATTCTATGACATACTATAATAAAACCCATCAGTATTTTGATATGTTCACTCCAATGGCCTAATCCTAATCAAATCAATGACTTTCTGTCAGGGAAAAAACATTAAAAAAAAATATATACAGTATATATTGATATACTGTATATTTATGCTCTCTTTGAGCTTCATAAATCTCACAGGGGTTATCCACATTTTAAAACCAAAATGGGCTTTGTAAGATTTTCAGAACAATAAATAACCCAGAAATTGTATGGGCATGTTTTTGTGAGGTAAAAATAATGCCCATATAGCTATTGGACTTAACAGGCTAAGTACATATATATGTGTAGTATATACTTAAGTTTTACTTGCTTTTTTAATTGCTTAAAGTGTAACTGCACCCTAAAATGTGTTTTTTTTAGCTGTAAACAAAGTAATAGGATTGATCTGTGCTGAGACACATCAATGCTGGTGTGAATATTGACAACATTCCCATTTTTATAAAAATCTGCATTTTATGGGCTAAAACAGAACTACACATCATATCTGTTAAACACCTCATCGGTACACTTAAAGTACAGCAGTACGCTCATTTGTCATCAAATTCAAATGTTAACGGTAATGTTAATGGGGGTCCCCTTCTCAGCCCCTCCCCTCACTTAGCTCCTTGCCACATTTTGTAGTGGGTGGAGTCAGGCTCAGAGCTGGGGTGCAGTTACACTTTCAGCTTTGTGATTTCATTGCTTGTCCTACAACTACATCTTCAACTTGGCAGTGTTGCCAACTTAGCGACATTGTCGCTAGATTTAGGGACTTTTCAGACCCTCTTAGCGACTTTATTTCTAAAAAGTGACTAGCAACAAATTTAGCGACTTATTCAGACCAGGGAAAAGGCAAGAAATATTGAATTGTGTAATGTATTCTCATACGCTCCTTAAAGTAATCACAGTCCAGCAGCGGCGGATTCTCTCCCTCTCCTCTTGTGCCGTGTTCAGACAGTCAGTAACTTGTGCTTGTGTGTGTGGTGGGGCCGGCAGAAGGATTCAAATGAATATGCGATGACGCCAGCAATATGCAAATGAGCGTATGATGTCATATGGCGACTTCTAGCAACTTTTGAAGCTAGTGCTAGCTACTTTCATTGGAAACGAGTTGGCAACAGTGCAACTTGGTACAGTTAGATGTTCTGATGCTGGCTCTAGCACCAGGCCGTGAGAATTTGAAAGAATCTTGTTAATCGGGCTTGTTTATCTTAGAGTGTGCATACAAAAACAGATGTTGTTTTAATGCCTACATGGGTAAAAACATTTGGGAACCAGCTGTTATAATGCACCATTGCTTCCTTACATATTACTGTATGAGACTGTTCTAAAGCCACCTTCAGTAGACCCTATTCAACAGATGCTTGCGACATGGCTGTGTGCACAGACGCACGCATGCGCACGCATGCACACACACACGCACACTCTCTCACACCTGTTGCTCTACAGCCCCTGGTACCGCTCGGTACATTAAAAACAACCAACATGTAAACACAAGTTTCAACGGCTAAAACAATGTGTCACATCCCCTGAAAAGACGTTAAGCAGGAAGAGCATGCGACCTATAAGCCAACAGTGGTATTTCATGCTAGCTTATATTTAAGCATGCTGTTTGAGGTCTTCATTGTTCCTCAGAGAGGAAAATTTTAAGTGAATCTTCTCACCCGGGAAGTGTATGCCTGCACCGGGCATACTGGAGTGAGTAGAGGCAGACGTTTGCATGCTGCCAACGCCCCAGGTAAATCTGCACCCCATCTTCTGGTTGATCTCAAATTAGCTGTAATAATTCAGCACTGATTTCAGATCTGATCTCAAGAGACTTGTGGGTGTGCTTCTTGGTGAATAGACCGGCTGGTTTTGAAGAATGAGTCTGTCAACACGTCTCATAACACAACAATTATTCTACATAAACTGTGCGAAATTTGACCCAGGTACATTTGCATTCTGTCACTTTAAAATTCTCCCTTTCACTGTTTCCTTGCTTACAGTATATATATTTTATTATATGTTCCACTGCCACAAGCACCCGTGTTTATTTAGATTTTGCAATACATATTCCCTTACAAAAACACCATGTGAAATTCACAAAAGGGTATAAACATGCATTTTTTATCTATAAGCGATCTTTGATCCAATGTAATCCAGCTAAAACAGTATTAATATTTGTAATGTATTTAGTGATATGCAGTAAACACATTGCTTCAAGTGATTTCATACTGTACATGCAGAGCAAGTCGGGAATTTAGATTATAGCATTACACTCCGATCGGAAAAAAACGACAGCCTTAAACAAACACACACACACACACACACACACACACACACACACACACACACACACACACACACACACACAGAGATTGCATCCGTTACATTAGAGGCGCCGTGATGTGCCGTGACCTACAGTGCATGTTCCCACTGATTTCCTCCATGGTGAGCACATGCACTTCAGCGACGCACGGGCGCGCTGAGCCCGACACAATCAGTGCAGGGGGACTCCCGTGAGAATACTCTCAAACGTGTTTGCAGGCGGGCATTTTAGGGGGACATGATACAGAGAGAGAAGGGCCAGGCACGGAGAAGACTCCCCCCTGGGAAGAACAGGTAAGCGACCCGGTGGCTTACAAGATGACCCCTCTCTTCTATTTCACGCTTTGCGTTGCGGAAAGATTCGACAGACTGTGGTTATTATTCCCCGCCCTCGCCACAGACCACGCTGAGGTCCCATCCAAAGAGCCAGGCCTTTGATGTTTGAAGCTCTGGCTGTTTTAGAGAGAAAAATGGCCCTCCTCTGAACCAGATGGTGCCTGTTGCATGCTGGGAGCAGCCAGGCATTGTTACGAGCGCCACCTGTGGTTTTAATTACAGCTACCTGAAGAGGGAAGGCAGCCGAGCGGAAGGGGAAGGTTGGGTGACCTTCGACACATTGAGACGAGGAGACGAAGTAGTGGAGACTAGAGACGTCCATCTTGCCGACATGCAGTTCCTTCATCCCACCTCCCCCCCCCCCCCCACACACACACACACATGAACAAACGCACGTGTATGCTCAATTTGTTAAGCGAATTAGCTGTATTCTGTTTAATTATATGCATGTGTTGTTTTCATGGCTCTACATGTGGTGCCTCTGTTTTCATCTATATTCCACACACACGCCAGTGTAATTTGTGCAGATCAACAGTGTGTCCCCAGCTCTAGTCACTGGACTCCCTGCCGTCATCCATCTGAGCCGTTTCCCCAGGGTCCCTAACCAGCCACCCCCATCCATACACCCCCCACCCACACTCTCACGCCAAGGCCAACACATCTTTTTCTATCTTCCTTTTGACATTTCGCCTCCTTCTGTCATCTGAGTGGGCCCGCTGAGCGCAAGGCTATTTCAGCAGTGTGTGTGTGTGTGTGTGTATGTGTGTGTGTGTGTGTGCGTGGCGGGGAGTGTCCAAACTTCTCTGCCCCTTGAGCACACATCCACAGAGGTGCTGAATATTTTAATAATTCCTTATCAGGCAAGGACATCCCCATGTTGACACTGAACATTTTTGCATGAATGTCACAAAATGCTACTATACTTTTCTTTCTTATTTTATATAATTTTTTTTCTATTTTTGATATAACTTTCTTCTTGGAATTATGTATCCAGCAGAGGGATGTGGGACTGGTTTAAAATACAGTGGGAGTAAATTTACCATCTCAGAAACCGTGTACTTTCTTTAGAGGGAAAAAAGATATACTTCAGAAAGTTCGTTTTTTATTTCTCTGTAATGTATTCAGGATTCTTGGGGAACTGTATTTTTTCTTCCATCTTTCCTTCCCCTTTCTTCCTCGCTCTCTTTGCCTGTGTGCGTGCGTGTGTGCGTTCGCATAAGCGTGCGTGAGCATGTGGCGCTGCATGTCAGATCTGTAGGATGCCTGTAGGCCGCTCCCGAGAGAGTCACGGTGCGCTCATCCAACACAAACAGGGTTACAAAACAACGACTCAGCCACTCGCAGAGTTTACTTCAAATTAGCTAGACGTTCGGGATAAATACAGCGCGAGCGACAGAGCACATCCTGCGTCGAGACACAAATGGAGATGATATGTTATATATAGATTGTGTGGGTGCTGTGACAGGGCGTGGGTATATTCTAATGAAGTTTATTATAAATTATGAATTGTTGAGAACTTGTATTTTTGTTTTTGAATTTTAACAAGTTAGAAAGGATTTAAATTGTGGTGTTTGTGTGATAAAGGCTACATGTGTTTAGGCCTACTAAATCAGCACCAGGGACAAGCCAATAAAATATGTGTGCTTCAGTGGATGAACAAATTAATGTCCTTTTCAAATCCAACCAAAAAGCTTTAGTCCGTGACATCTTATTCACAACGCACAGCCTTGAATTTCACTACGGCTCTCGCTACAAGCGAGACTAACTATGATAGCATTCAAGCTAACATAACAGGCCGCTCTGGACATTGTGAGCGGGACAAAAGACCCGATAAGCAGAATCAGTGTGCAATTAATATTCCGGCCATATTTTCCTGGGTGGAGGCGGAGGGGCGCTAGCAGCTGCTGCCATATGCAGACCTTGCTGTTATGACTGTCGGGGCCACATCACATCCTAACACCCCCCTCCACACCTCCTATCACTATCCTCTCCTCCACATCTAACCTAATGCTGTTCTGTTAGCCTGTCCTTCCCTTCTCCTCTACCGCATGCTAGCTTCTCTCTCTCTCTCTCTCTCTCTCTCTCTCGTTCTCCCCCTATTAAGCTATTTATTCACCTATTCACCCCCGCTTTCTCTCAAGGTGGGCAGCCGAGGGTTTAAGTCCCTGTGTCAGCAGGATACAGCCCAACTGAAGAACAAATGACCCTGTGCCATTGGTCCCCGAGGAGCCGGCATAGTGAAAACCCCCATAGCAATATAATCTACGTCTATGGATGTATTTGTGTCACATTGTATCACATTATAAACAGAGTATTAATCTATCACTATAATGTATCTGTTCTCTTTAGTTTGTATTTTATGCATAACTATATCCACCATACTATAGTTTAGCTAAGGTAGGTTTTATTACATTCTCTATTTCTTTATAGTTGCTGCTGCAACAACTGCACAAATTATGGCGATTTTCTTTTCGTATTGTATCGCATCACATCGTGTCTTATCTTTAGCTTAGTTTATCTTATCTTAATATGTCATTACATCTTAAATACTCTCATTCAAGATACTTTCAATTGATTTGACTAGTAGCCAGTAAACTCTGGATAACACCTCTAGAGAAGCTAACCAATATTCCTCAACTGTGTTAAACCTATTTTTTCCCTCTCAAACGGCAAAAAAAAAGAAAAAAAAAAAGAAATATCTGCTAACCTTCACTGTCACGCCCACACTCTCCCTGTTCTGACTTCATCATTTCTCCATTCCTTCCCCTTATCACCCTACTCTGTGTTCAAATGGAGATGGATATACACTGGCAGTATAGCCCATATAGAGTACAGTATACTGTACTGTAGGTAGCTGTACATGTAGATGTAAATTCACAGGCACCAGTGGACACCACTGAGTCAGGAAGCCAGAAGAGGAATTGTGGCTTTAGTGAGACTGTTCCTTGACATCTAGTCACACCTGGTTGGCTGTAGCAGAACACTGAAAATAGAGGCGAGGACCCTCTCATCCCTCCCCCCCTCCCCCAACCCAACACACACACACACACACACACACACACACACACACATGCACGCACACAAACCCGCCCCCAGTTTCAGTTTTTGGTATGCTGAAATGCTGCATTGTTAGGGCGCGGGGGGAGAACAAGACCCTCTGAAGCGCATAGAAACAGACCATGTTCTTCTGCACACACACAGAGAGAGAGAGAGAGAGAGAGAGAGAGAGAGAGAGGGGCCCAACAAGACATGTGTCAGAGACTTAGGAGCACTGACACCTCCACGCTTAATCTCCACCACCAGGCCCGGTTTCATCTGAGTACATTTCAGAGGTGACTGACAGTGTTAAGCTGCATGTTCTGTTTACATTACAGTGCTCAAGTGTATCCATGCTGCATGCAATATATCGCAAAATAATCTTTGTATTGTGTCAGCCTTACTCACAAAACAACGGCTCCCCCGTGACGCGGGGCGGAAAAGTTACAATGCTCATTCTGGTAAAAACTTTTTATTGAAAAATGCAGAGTAGATTGAAATTGCAAGCGTTACTATACAGTGAAGTCTATGCTATAGCATCCATGTGCAATACCTGTTAATATGGAAGGAAGAAAAGGCAGCATTAAAGCTAAAACTGGGGACCTACAGCAATACCGAGCACACTGTAAATCATATTCAGCCTCCTCCAGCCCTTCCTTCTAAAAGCTAAGTTCAGAGGAAGATAGCAAACCCCACGCCAGTCCTCGGGAGATGGAATATTATTCGATAAGATACCGACAGCTCAGTGTGGGAGCAGTGTGTAAACACACTGTCCAAGTATACACAGAGAAAGGGTGAGACGTTTTATGTGACAATCACTGCTGAGTTAACGTCCTTACTCAGGAGAAAGGCGAGATCTAGTGGTTTACATACCCTTTAATGATTTGTACGTTTTACAACCTGTGTTGATGTCATTGGCATCCAAACTGCAGATTGAGTGACAATAGATGCTTTAATTTGAACTAAAAATTATTTATTGGATCATCTTCATGTGTGAGCATAAAAACCCCTGATGAACCTTAAAGTTGTCATTGTAAATTGGCGACCCCATATGGTTACCAGAGTTAACTGCACGCTATGGTTTTAAAAGCTCTTAAAGGTGGAATCAACAAGGCTGGAGAAATTTAATTTTTGGTTTAATTTTTAAACTTGATAAAAACAAGAATACCTCTCCTTTCAATGCTTTTGGATGCTCCCTCAGAAGATCCACCCCTCAAATTGGACATGCATTGCCCAGGCTTGCATATTGTTGTGTGGTGCAGTGTGTACCTTATTTGTGTTTCCTTTAACAAAGCCATGACTGTGTACTGTAGCAACACTAGTATTTGTTTTTCAGCGTGCACATAAAACAGACACCTAGTGGACCGTGAAGAGATAAAAAAAGTGTATTAGTTTACAATCTCTGACTTCACCTTTAAAATCAGTTTAGCCTTGTCACTTCTTTGGCTGTAGTTGCAAAAATTAATGTAGTGTAGCTTGTCAAACTTATACTGTAGTAGTAACATCTACTATAATGTATTATGGGTAATATGCAGTATCTACAGGCATTGTAAAAAACCAGTACATTGTATGGTTTCAGATAATTTTAGGTAGGTTACTGTACAAATAGATTTACTGTACCATCTTATTAAACTTTTTTTTTTAAACAGAGAAATGCTTTAAATTTAATCTGGTGTCACTCACAAATGAAATACAATATATCATATATTTTTC
This sequence comes from Typhlichthys eigenmanni, assembly GCA_027564635.1. Lineage (NCBI taxonomy): Eukaryota > Metazoa > Chordata > Actinopteri > Percopsiformes > Amblyopsidae > Typhlichthys > Typhlichthys eigenmanni. The sequence goes on along the minus strand of JAODUK010074110.1, from coordinate 5,914 downwards.
TGTATTACTTATATTACAGTGTGTACTGAAATTGTAACATATTGTAGACCCTTTTTTGTAAGAACTGTCTATATCCATCTCTAACAAATACAATATCAACATTATAAATAATGTCAGCATACAATCTACAGTTTACAAAAACATTGTAAATAAAATAAAACAAATACAAAATATACATCTGCCACGACCCAGGAATCGACCCAGGAATCTACCCTAACAAAAGCAGGTTAGATTGGTTTCCACCAGATGCCGAGCTGTACCCTGTTAGTTTTTCTTTTATGTTTATTCATGCATATTTCTCTGTGAAAACAAACAAAACCACGTACTGTATCTGCATGTTATTAATAATAGATCGAATGTAAGTTGATATCTCTTGGCCTTTGTCTACCAGAGTTTCTATTGCAAACTGTAGCAGTCTGTCGAGCAGAATGTCCCCTTCATCCTGTCATGAATAATATGAACCTCAGCAACATGTCATAGTGGAAGAAAGAGGGTAATGACAATGCTGCATGTGTGATGAATGAGGAACACGCTTTGAGCATAGAGCATAAATAACACAGACATGCTTTAAATGTTAGATTTTCTCCCTGCACAATGTATAGCCTACTGTCGGCATGCTGAGCAGTCATTCAGAATCATTGGCTGTTAGTTGAATCATAAAGCATCAACAGCCACGTTGGTCATAATTATGGTTTATCAATATACGAAGACTCTCCAGACACAACATATCATTGACCCTTTTAGAGAAATCACTACCACAGGCTTCTTTTGTAAGGCCAGAAATAACAGCGTGCACAAAATCCTGGAGTTGAAAGAAGTTGGCGAGGTCTTGGCAAAGAGGAGAAGGTTTTGAGGAGTCCATTCTCCAAGGGCACCGAGGCTTAACTAGGGAGCTCAAACAGATCGTCAGAGTGGCAAGCAGAGTGACTCCAGACACAAATCGGGAGCGAGAAAGTTTGCGTTGAAGCCACAGAGCCGCGCGGTGGGGGGAGAGATGCTTTGACAGAGGATCAAAGATGAGGGAGGGGTCAAAGTTTACAGCTGGCTGGGGGCTGAGGACCAACACCCAGACTGACATCACACAAACACACAAATGCTCAATATACACAATCTCAACCTCATTATTTTTAAACATTAAAGACATTGCACATGGTATTTATTTATAGATTTCAGACATTGTACATGGTATTTTTATTATTTCACACAATGTGCTTTATTCATACATTTCAGACATTGTACATGGTATTTAAATTCCCTGAAATCATCAACATGATATTAAACAAACATCATGTTAATAAACTAACAGTGCCAGTGCATAGCAGCTCATAGAGAGCAACTACTCTGCTAGAGTTTTAATTTCAAACACAGAGGGCTTTCATCATCGCAGCTTGCTAAGCCTCGCTCCCTCAGCAAGGCAACAAATTAGACCTCCAGGACTGCAATGAGGGATCTCTCACATGACAACTAATGGTGACAAATGAGGCTGGGCATTAGCAAAAACACGTTTAGTTAGTCATGTGCTACAGTGCATTTTGGGAAATGATATTAGAATCCACATTATCTGTTGATAATCGAATAATGTTGGGTTTTGTTTTCCTCAAGGCATCAAGACAGGTCAGGTGCTATGCATGTCTTGTCACGAATACGGAAGTGTAATAAAGCAACTTTACGCAAATTTTCCTGTGCACTAATTTCCGTGGTTCTGAGTCTCTTTCCCCTTGACAGGGACATTGGTGGTACAATATACATGGTGAACAGCTTACGCAGTCAACACAAGTGGAAGTAAATATAAAATAGCTGCTTTTATGCAAATGGTGGCACTGAATAATTCAAACATTGATGACAATAAAAAAATTACAAAAATTTTAGGAAAAAAAAAAGCAGAGGACATGTCAAGCCGTGTCGCAGAAGACCACTAATTTGCTGTCAAGCCTCACACTGTACTTTCCACCCTGTACAGTTCAGCTGTGAAGATTAGTAAATATTTTGTCTGCCTCTCAGCAGATTGTAAACAGTCTGGAAGAGACGGTGGATTTGGTATTGAGGGAGTTGATTTTGGCGAGCGCTGGCAGGCAGGGGAATTTGGCTCTGGAAGGCGAGATGTTTTGCAGGCTGCTCAATGCACTTTGTCGTGTATCCTCAAGAGAGGCTGAGGCTGGGATCAGGTTGAGAAAGAGTCTTCCCATGCTCCCCTTATAGTGCGTGGCGTCGGGGCCAACGCACAGGGGCGAAGGTCACGTCAGACGACATTGAACTGACAGGAGGCTGTTGCCAATTTGGGATATTGTTCTCGCTAGTGTGGAGAACAATATCCTGGGCCCTGCTGTTGCTGTGCAGTCCTCTTCCCTGTTTCATCTTCACCCGCAACCCTGTCTCCTTGCTCAGAATTCGCTCGTCCCTCTCAGATGGGTGAATAACTGCCAAAAGTTATAGCACGATCTGGGGCTCCCTGAAATAATGATATTCTAGGAACAGGTATGCCTTTGCACACACAATCTGAAAAGCGCCCACACACATATACTGTGTGGGGTAGACTCATATAAACCTGCAGTCACATATGCACACATACAGTACCGCGGACAAAGACACACACAGACGCACACACACACACACACACACACACACACACACTGCTTCCTCTGTTATACTTGGGCTCAGGTGTGGGTGGTGAGTGTAATTAAGCTACAGTGTAGCAAAAATACTATATGTGTTCACTGTAATTAAAGGTAGAGTCAGCTATTGCAAGCTAATTGTAAGCTAATGTTAAATTCATCAAATATCTCCCCACATTTTGCTATATTACCATTCTCTGTGCATGTTGAAAGAATAATACGATACTTCTACAGAGACCTGGCTCCGTAAATAGCAATATTAACAAAGTGGCGAACACCGCTCACATCAACAAAGCCATAGCCGCTTTCCTTCACAGTGCGTTTTGACGTTTGATGCTCAAATGATTCCTCTGTTTTGTTTTAGTAGTGTCTCTGTCTTGGGAAAAATCCCCTACTATTAACACTGTCCTCAGGTATTGCTGTCATATTTCCTTCTTCTCATTCCGGCAGCTCCCATAAATACATTTCTCTCTTCCTGAGTGGTTGCTGTTAATTCCCATCTTTCCACGAGGCACTCCACGGCCCTTTGCCAGCTCTGTCCTTAGCATCTGTAAGCTTCCTGTGCCGGACATAAAAATGCAAGCGTTTTCAATCTTCCACATTTAACATTAATGACATTAATAATAAATATTAGAGCAACGAAGATGAAAGATATATCTAGTCTTTAATGAGCGCTTATGAATGTGTTCTCATTAAAAATAAAAACAAACAAAAAAATAATCTGTGTAGTCAGACATATCATTGATAATCATAATCATAATATTATGTTAAGTGATAAACATAATAGAGGTAATAAATGTTTCCATTGTTATTAATACTAACAACTTAACAGCTAAATAATGGTACCAATTCTAAATGCACAGTGATCATTTGCATGCAAGACAATACTTCCAAAAAGACAGAAGGCAAGTTAATGTTCTGTGTTAATCTCTGCTCCCAAAAAAACAAATGTGATACTCTGAGATAAAGTATTTTCCTGTTACAAATAAGACATCAAGAGTCACACACTTAAATAATTCATTTTTATGTTGTGAATGGACTTTTTGTAATGCCTATAAAGAGCCTATCAGAGCACACAAGCAAAAAGCATCTAATATATTACCTCAGTGTCAACTCATTAAGACCATCTGCTGCACTGAAATATTGGATGAAAAGTTCTCCCTGATTCCTGATAAAATGACTGTGAAATATTAATAACTAATGTTCAGTCTAAGCTGTTCTGTGTGGCCCAGCATATCCTCCTCTGGCAAAGCTTTGTCATTATTTTACATTATGCCACATCCTGTAGGCATTTCATGGAGATAAACAAGAAATATGCAAGTTGAATATTAGTTCATTATTTAGCAATGTTCACTCCAAAATTACAATAAATATAATTGTGAGTTTGCTAAAATTAAATGCATATAAACAATGACATTTGAACAACATTGCATTTAAGATTGAAACGTAATACAAAATAATATTAGTAGCTAAAACGAAATAGACATCCATTTACTTATTGTCTGAACTTCAATTTTATTTGAAAAAAATAAGATGAAGAACAACATTGTGTATGTATCAGATACAGTAATGCCAAATTCTTCAAATTTAGAAATGTATTTATTTTTCACAGGACAAAACCCACAATACTACATGCAAGACAGGACACATATTTAATTGAGCATATTGGAAAGAAAATATGTGAGATAGATATTTACTTCGGTACGTGAATGTAAAAATGCTGCAAATATAGGTGATCAAATACTGAGATATAATACTGTCAGCATGTACATACTAGAGGTGCTAACTGCACTACATTATATGTAAATAGGGAGTATAGGGAGTATCTATTAAAATAATTTCACCCAATAACTACTGCCTGTGTTGTGTTGAGAGACATTATCACTAGTTCTGCAAATATGTTTAAACCAAACAGAAATTGTTGTCCTCTGATGCTTGACTTTTATCTGATTTTCAAACAAAAATATCATTCTTTTGGATTTGTGTTGCTCAGGTACTTAAGAAACCATGCCTGTCTCAGCTTTTCTGTTAAGGTTTTTGTTCCTCCAAACAGATTTTTATGGTACTACCCTAATGAGACCCTCTCGCCGTTTCCATGGAGACAGTCACAAAACTGTCAAGTTTCCCCTCTTTCAAAATTCTTGCGGGGGGTGTTCTGCAACTGTCAGGGACACATTTTCAAGTGACACATCATCTTTTCCAAAGTATATATTTTTTTCTTCTTTTTTTTCCATAAATTCAGCCAGTTTGGGAATCTTCTATCAAAACAAACAGCTGTATTGTGTCCAAGAATGTAGACGAGTAAATTGTGAGATGAATTAACTACATAAACCAGCTGTTCTGTGGCTGGTAGCTTTCTGCAGTATGTTACAGTTACAGTACTTTATCTGAGATGATGTGAACCTAAATCATTCTGAAGAAGCAAAGGCAACATGTTTCAATTTATCATGTTAATATTGCAATTCTGTGGCAAACTATAGTCTGTTTAAACAGGAATAGCCACATCACTTGGGATATTGTCAATTGCCTATGTCTCCCATAGCTAGAAATAATACAGTGTCTGGCCAGCCATTAATTGGCGATGACAAACTGAGCTCTATATAGGCTACTGTTAGCATTGTGATACATTATCACATAATTCATTTTTTGGGGAAATGATCCTGAATCAAAATACACAATCCAGGGTTATAAGACTTACAGTATATGTAAATGTTAAAACTTTCTACACTATAGGAGTCAGATTACAAGAACTACAATGACAAAATGTATTTATTTTAATCTTTGGTTCTGGGTTTACCATAGCCTCACGAGACCATCCTGATCTTGCGAGCTTCAGTTTGACTTTGCCTTTAGAATCAGACTGGAGAGCTTGGAAATCATCGTGTTTCATGCCGTTAAACAAAGTGTGTGGCCAATCAGAGTTGTACTTGTTGCTGTTAGCTACAGCCGTGGTTTAGGCGACTTGAAAAGAGCTCAAAAAAACGCAATGGCAGGTCATACAGAGGTTAATGTAGTAGATAATGCAATATAGCATCAGTTTTATTAGAATGTGTTAGAGGAACAAAGGCTTTTCTCAATGAAAAATAATATGTTTTCAAAAATTTTCTACTGAAAGAGTCTCTTCCCGTTCACAAGTTCCAATCACCTGCCAAGTATTTCTTTTAATCGCCTGCCCTTTTCAAACAGTTTCAAAGGATGGCTCGCCAGATGGATGTGTCTAACAGACACAGAAATCTGGTGCATCAGGTTAGGTTTACAATATACAGTATTTAAATTAATTTTGGCATGCAAATATATATATA
>JAODUK010074100.1:0-16106 GCA_027564635.1 Typhlichthys eigenmanni | reverse complement strand
AGAGAGGAGAGGAGATGGAGAGAGGTAGAGAGAAGAGAGGTAGAGAGAGAGAGAGGAGATGGAGAGAGGTATAGAGAGGAGAGGTAGAGAGAGAGAGATGGAGAGATGGAGAGAGGTAGAGAGAGGAGAGGTAGAGAGAGAGAGGAGATGGAGAGAGGTATAGAGAGGAGAGGTAGAGAGAGAGAGAGTAGGAAGTAAACGTAACTGGCTGAGCATTAGTGGAAGGCTAGCAATAAGGGCTGGATCAGATAGTGCAGAGATACTGCATCCACTGTCTGCAGCCGAGTGTCACCAACATGACAAGCCACAGCTCAGCGCATACATGCCATAGACTCTGAAGCATCTGGCCGTGCGTGCATATGTGTCTGTGTGCGTGCACGACACGTGCGCATCTGTCAGAGCACATACTTGTGTGTGTGTGTGTGTGTGTGTATGAAATATGTGGCATGCATTTTTAACTCAAATTTGAGAACTTTAAAGTGACGCTGAACTTCATAAGCCCGTACGTGTATATACTATATTTCTCCTGTAGCTCATGTTGACAATGGCATGAAATATTCTGCTGCTTGTATGTAATTTATCAAATATTTTACTGGTTTTCTCCATCCCCTATTGGCCACCATTGTATCATGTGACATGACGTGGTCAGTCTTGTAATCCGACACGAGATAAGGAGAATATTGAGAACACAATCACACAAAACACTTCAATGTAAACCAGCAGAAAGAAGTAAATACTGCAGAATATAGAACTGTGTGCTTTAAAAAAAAGAAATACAGCAATCTAAGGGAAGATAGAGAAAATATATACTTGATTAAATACAGTGTAATATTTAATCCATCAGCCTTTTATTAAGTTTAATATCTGTTTAACGCTGACTGGAATGCAAACCAATGAAAACCTGTAACTCAGACATATACACAGTAATTTACATTTCACTCACTATTATAAATTGATTGTAAATGCTATCTTATTTTATAGAGCAATGTTGAGCTAACCCTGGGACCAAGCAACTCTTAGGTTAACATCTGTGCTCATGACAATAAAGAAACTTGAACTCAACTGGGAAGAACAAAATGACCACAAATTTAGAGACTTACAGAATTGTGTTTACACTTAGTCCAGATATTCCAGAGATGGGAATGTGTGGTTGTGTTATGGGTGTGTGTGCGTGTGTTTGTGTGTGTGTGTGTGTGTGCGTGTGCGTGTGTGTGTGTGTGTGTGTGTGGAGGGGGGGGTTATAGGATTTGTGGTTCTCATCTCAAAACTCTCATTTCAAACTTCAAAATAATAGCATAGTAGTAAATGGATACGTAAGAACACATTTGTGAATGAGACATATTAGAACCATAGATTAGAACCTATGATGTGTTTCCCCGGATTAATCCTGTTACATTTGTTCCAAAACACCTACTGTTCTAGTGCCAGGAATCGATTTACAGTCACTGTGAGGGGGCTTACAACAACTTGCTTATATGAGAAATGGCAGATAGATTGTTTCCTCGCTGAGTGTAGCAGTAGCCCCACATAGTCGGGATTCAACTGCTTCCTCGCCAGCACGATGCATTATTTGCATTTTATTTGAATGTTCCACTACACTGCTTGTGCCTTTGTTGTCTACTTACATACACATTTGTATATTAGACAAATTTTGTAAAGTCAATATAATTACACGATAGTGCGCCTATATTACAAAAGACGCGCTGAATGGAAGAATTTCCTATAAAGACAACTCGTACAAAACCAAAGCACAGCGAACAAGCTCAACAGTGAGCAGTCTGTGCGACATTAATTCATTCAAGGAGGCGAAAGTCTCGCGGTGCTACCATTCAGACATCTTGCATTTTTAAGTCAGGTCTAGGAGGGATTTATTAAAACACAATCATTCCATTCCAGAACATTAGCATCCTCTGCCTCCGTATTCGGACTATTTCCACGGATGTCCAGAAGAGCGAGCCTCCCGTGCCAACCCCCACAGTAGATAGCGTCTCGCCGTGTCGTGCGTCATTTTCATCGCTGCTTCGTGTTGTTTTTCCCCGTCGAGCCAACATGGCAACTCCCGCTGCGGTCAACCCATCGGGTAAGTCAGCTTGCCTTTAAGGGAACACGAAGGGTTCGCTAACGCGTCAAACGCACAATGTGTGTTTTTGGACGTTATACGACGCGGAACTGACGCCGCCAGGCCGCCGCCAGCTCTGTACAGCATCCCCTTCCCCCACCAATTCCGCTATTCTCCATCGCTAGAAAATATCCCTTTCCATGTTTTCACTTGAAATTGTACGGCGCATTTCGGTTTTGTCTCGCATATCTGTACGTGGCTGCTGTTGGGTTTGTGGTTCCGTGCCGAACACTTGAGATACGGGCTTTGATTTCTGCAGTCACTTCACTTCCACCACCGCGATACAAAGGTTTAATTTCGCTTAAATCATCGCCCATCGCATCAGATGTGCGGTAAGTAGGAGTCGGCTGATCGCGAATGGCATCTGGTCTGGTAGTGAGACTTATTTTTAGATCGCAGTCCCTGCCTGTTGATTCGATATTCAATACGGGAGAGGGTAGGCTACTGTGTACTGTGTGAGCAACATCTACCAGCGCTGGTACAGCAGAGCTCATGTGCAGTTGATCCATAATATTTACGTGCTATAAAAGTGAACAACAGTTTTATGAACCAGGCTCAGTCATTTTACTCCAGTCAAGCCACACGTCCTTTACTAGCGCTTTATTAACGACAGTAATCCTATATAGAATCAAAGCACACATGGCTAGAAATGTTAACGGCACTTACTGTTTAGTTTAATTGGAGTTAAAGTATATGTTTGGATACTTGCTGTAGACACCAAAAATGCAAATATGTTGTAGCTCTATGGCTTTTCTAAACCCTAAATAAATGTCGCTAAACGTGTTAAGTGGCTATTGCAGTCATTAAAAAACAAGAGCAATGTGGATTTCATTAGGAGAGCAACATTTGTAGTGTTTAGGCTACTGAAACCTTAAAATCAATGAGGATGAAATTATGTCATTGTCAAGTTGGCTATACTAAGTATGTAACAGTGCCAATCTAATTATTCTAGTTTAGAGGACACTTTCTTTGAGCTAACGGACCTCCAATACAAAACACTTCAACCTTTCCCACTCTCACTCTGCCACCTCATTGGCAATGTAAATGAAGAGGAAATAAATAAAGATTTTGCAGGTTATTAGCACCTTGCCTGCATACAGAGTTGGGAGATGAGGCATCGGTTTGAATGAACAATCAACAGATAAGATGATTGCTGGCAGATAATAGATAGAGAAACCATAACTCTGTGTCTTCTGTGTTTAAGTACAATCTGATAGCTGTTTGTATTTTGCATGCAAATGTGACCACATACACACACATAAAATGACAATTTATATATTTATTGCATTTATTTATTTATTAATTATGGTTTAGTTCTGGCTATTGTATACTGCCTACCTTTTATGAACTTATGAATTTGCACATAAGCGTTGTATTGTGTATGAGTGATGTGTATGTGATGCAGAGGCCTAAAGCCCAAGACAAATTTCCCTACGGGACAATAAAGTATACCTTACCTTACCTTACCTTACACACACACTCAGCGTGGTCAGGACATTCTGTCATCACAGTAGGGAGACCTGTAATAATCCTATTTTCCAGGTGCATTGATACACTCAAATCCTTGCAGAGCAAAGATGATAGTTAGCCACACAATGGGGTATTTGAGAAGGTAACAGAGTCTAGATGACATCCATAGTATAGATGACAGCCATCAGCACTAGTTCAAGCCTAAATGGGCAGCTACATAATTTACACAACCTTCCCGATCTGGAATCAGTTCTGCCGTTAAAGGTGGAGTCATGCTACCCCATTATTTGATTGTTCAAAGCAAATAATGTACTTTTCTGACCCCTGCAGATCTTCAACAGTAAGCTCTGTCATTGGGGTTATTATATTTGAACACAATCAAAACAAAAACACCTCTCCCTTCAGTGACATAGGGTGCTCCCTCAGAAGCCCCGCTCCCCAAATTGGATACACATTGACAAGGCTGGGATAGTGCTGTAATGTGGTGCGGTGTGCACCACTTTGTTTGTGTTCCCATTTAGAGAGCCAGGGTAATGTAGAAATACCAGTTTGTTTTTTCAGCACAGTGAACAGGCAGCTATAGTGGACCGTCTGTGAGTAGATATTCAGTTTATGTCAAAAAGTGTATTAGCTTACAATTGTTGACTCCATTTTTTACTTTTAACACAATGACAATGTCTGCAGTTACATCGGGGACCATGTGCTTCATGATGTGAAGTTGTGAGTCCTGTGCCTTCGTGGGGTTATAAAATGGTCGAGAGCCAATTAAGCTTGATCGCTTGTGAATCATGGCAATGGAAATTTTCAGTTGAATGCGATTAAAGATCACATAGATCATTTCATTGTTGTAACATATAGGAACATGCCATACATTTCTTACCTACAGCTTGTAGGTGCTCTGCAGTTTCTCATACCTTCCAGCTTGCAGAACCATTTGTTAAGATAGCCTACATGTTATTTGGATGTCCAAGTGACAAACCTAGAACATGCAACGATTAATAGAAACATGAAACAATTGAAGAAAAAGATACTTTTCAAGACGAGACTTAAAGTTGAACTGCACCGTAACATTTGCTTTTTGAGCTGTAAACGAAGTAATATTATTCATCTGTGATGAGACACATCAATGCTGGTGTTAATTTTGACAAAATTCAATTCTTTTTCCCCAGCATTTTATGGTCTAAAAAACAGAACTACATGTTATCTGTTAAAAACCACCCCAGGACCTGGTGGGTTTTCATCTGTACTCTCTGTGGGCTCATACCTTATCAAATTCAAATGTTAACGTTAATGTTAACCCTCTAAGCCCCTCCCCTCCCCTCACTCAGCTCCTTGATACATTTTCAAAAGTTGTGTGACATAAACTGAATATCTACTCACAGAACTTAGCTTAAAATTAGCTTGCAATAGCTGACTATACCTTTTAATACTGCGTATTGTTGATTTAACGTTCTTCAATTCAACGAGGCCAATTTGTAGCAAACTGCGACTGTTTGCTCATTCAGCTGTGTGTACTTAAATCTTTGGGGAGGTGTGTGGTGTGGGGTGGGGGTGTGTGTGTGAGGGTGGGGGGGTGTATCTCTCTGTAACATTGAACGACTTGTGTGCTATGTATTCCACTTCTCTGCAGCGTGTAGATACTATTTGCCCTGGGCCCTGTAATTTCCTCGACAGACACTATTACGTTGATTGGTTGTGAGCTAATTGCAAAAGTGGTGATAATAAGGTCTTCTGTATGTGTCAGCTTGTATGTGTTGGGTAATTTATTTCGGAGACTCTCACAGAATGGCAAACATCCCAAGGCTGTGCGAGGGCTGTGGTGGTTTGGGAAGAGAGGGCGGCAGGATAGACAAAAAGAAACTAAGGAGAGAGGCAGCGGTTGGGAGAGACAGCATGAGCAGAGCAATTTTGTCGTTGCACTTTTTTCCCCACCTGGCCTCTTAGCACTTGTCAAGGTGGCTGATGAGTGGCAGGTAACTATAACAACCCTGATTCGTCTGCGATTCAGATGGTGGGCTTAGCTAGGAGTGCTTAGAGTTAGCTATTTAACTTGTTTCAGCCTCTTCCACCGATTAGCACTACATCACATTTAAAGGCAGGGTTAGTCATTGTTGAGAAGAACCCTTGCTAACTTTGAGCTCAATTACAAACTGCACCGCTCCGCGGTCCTCCGCAGCGGCGCCTCACGTGTCGAAATGCATTGTGAAGTAAAGTGTAGTTGATACAACCAGCGTTCGGCACTTTGTAATATGTTCCTATTTACGGAGCCAGGGTCATGTGTAGAAGCATCATATTCTTTTTTTCAACATGCACAGAGAATGGTAAGCTAGCAAAATCCATCCATCCATCCATCTTCATCCGCTTATCCAGAGTTGGGTCGCGGGGGCAGCAGCTCCAGCAGGGGACCCCAAACCTCCCTTTCCAGAGCCACATTAGAAAGCTCTGACTGGGGGATCCCGAGGCATTCCCAGGCCAGTGTGGAGCTATAATCTCTCCAGCTAGTCCTGGGTCTTCCTCGAGGCCTCCTCCCAGCTGGACGTGCCTGGAACACCTCCCAAGGAAAGCGCCCAGGAGGCATCCTTACCAGATGCCCGTACCAACTGGCGTCGAAAGTAGCCAGTTGAAGTGGTGCATTCGAGTTCCTCACGGATAGCTGAGCTTCTCACCATATCTCTAAGGGAGAAGCCAGCCACCCTCCTGAGAAAGCGCATTTCGGCCGCTTGTACCTGTGATCTTGTTCTTTTGGTCATGACCCACCCTTCGTTACCATAGGTGACGGTAGGAACAAAAATGGCCCGGTAGATCGAGAGCTTTGCCTTCCGGCTCAGCCCTCTTTTCATCACCACGGTGCGGTAAAGTGATTGTAATACCGCTCCCGCTGCTCCGATTCTCCGGCCAATCTCCCACTCCATAGTCCCCTCACTCACGAACAAGACCCAGAGGTACTTGGGGTAAGGACTCATTCCCTACCTGTGGTAGGCTAGTGAAATGCGAGGAGATATTTTTTGAATTTGACAAAAAGTAGTTACATTTAGCTTGCAATAGCTGACTATACCTTTAGTAATAATACATAGTACAATACATAGTAAGCATGTCAGCGCTATCAGGAAGTGGGGTGGTAGATTTTCATTGGCTGTTAGCATTAGCATAGTCACACAATAGTCAGTACATGTGTAATGTGCAGTGCTTTATTTACTAATTTCAGTCTGTTTATTTTTGCAGTAAACATTGCCTATTTAATTAACATATTTAACAGATTTACAATACCTGCAAACAACCAGACTAGTGTTGTTTAGTTTCCAAACTTTGTCCCCAGTAAGTTAACATCAAAATTGGTTTTATTCCTGTGCCCAGGCTAACTTTCTTATGTCAGCAATACATATGCACCAGGCAATATTATTGATGTCTGAAAATGTATTGAGGTTATGTCCATATATTGTATGATAAGTCGATACAGTAATTATCGTTCCTCCAATCACTTGCCAAGTTTTTGAAGTGCCTGCCCTTTTTCCAAAGTCACAGTATCAATGGATGGCTTCATCCCTTCACCCTGTGTCACACCCAGTGTTGGGCAAGTTACTCAGGAATTGTAATAAGTTACTATTTACTTAATTCTCCTTCAAAAAGTAGTAATATGAATTTACTTATTAATGGGAATTAAAAGTAATTAGTTACTTGTTACATTACTATATTACTTTCGCAATTACTACCCTGTCTCGCCCCTTCAGAAATGACAAGCTGTGTAGCCATCTTATTTTAGAATTGAATCCTCTTTATTCCTCTTTATGATTAACCTTAGGAGTCAACAATCAGCCAAAGTGAAAACATTGCAGACTCTAAAACCAGATGATTAGACAGGTCGGTTCAATTAACCTACCCTAAGTTTGCTAGGACAAGAAATCTTGTTCTTGTAGTTGTTACTCATTAATGCCGTATTACTTGGATTAGTAATTTTAATAATAATACCGTTATGGTAATAGTATTTAGTTACACTACTTGTTACTGAAAAAAGTAATAATATTACAGTAATTAGTTACTAGTAACTAGTTACTGCCCAACACTGGTCACGTCAGGTCAGGTCGAGGCACCACTAAAGACCAAATATATTTCTATGCAGGTTTATATTAGAGACTGTGTGTGTGTCTGATGTGGGGTGTAGAGCTTCTGAGGGAGCACCCTATCACCCCTGCTAAGGCACTGAAGGGAGAGGGGTTTTAGTTTTTATCGAGTTCAAAAATCAACAATGTTTCTCCAGAATGACTAGGCCTGGATACCTCCAGTCAGCTGGTTGCAAGGCTCTGCATCACTCTGTCTGTGTGTGTGTGTGTGTGTGTTTGTGTGTGTGTGCACGTGCACGTGTCTTTCTTTTGTTTCTGAGGTGTAGTGGAACATGCACACAAAATCAAATATTAACTGTGCTGCCAGGTGAGCCATGGCAGACCGAGGGGTTTGTTTGGCCTATCCATTGCATCTGACTGAATGGGTTAGTGAGTGAATGAATAGAGCGAAGAGATGGAGGGGCAAACTGCCAGGCAAATAGAAGGAATTTGTGGCAGGGCGAGAGAAAAAGAGGTAAATGAGAGAGGGGCTGGGGGCAGGGTTTGGCACGAAAAATAATTTGGCACGAAATAGGGTACAATTCAGCTCACTAATAATAACTTTCCCACAGCACACTGAATTGATATTGAATGTAGCTGCCAGTTGCAGTGTAATCCTTTATTTATTAATTCTTCTGTGGATTGTTGCTTCTGTGCTTCACACTTAAAGGTATAGTCAGCTATTGCAAGCTAAATGTAATGTTAGCAAGAATGATTGACCGTACCTTTACACAGAAAGAGCTGAAAACAACAACCCTGGTCTGAATGATCTGAAGGTGAACCATGGTCTTGTGGAGGATAATGCTCTCCAGGCTGTTGAGCCTAGCTGGAGCCTCAGGGTACTGTATGTAGGCCTTTTCTGGTTTGAGTATTCTAGCGACTTACGGGCTGTAGCTGTGAACCCAGTGTGCTAAGTTGTAGACCATTTCTTCTCTCCTATACTCATACATTTAACGCTCAGCGTTAAAGGTACAGTCAGCTATTGCAAGCTAATTGTATGCTAATACACTTTTTGTCAGATTCACCAAATATCTCCTCGCATTTCGCTAGCTTACCGTTCTCTGTGCACGTTGAAAACATAATATGATACTTCTACACGGCCCTGGCTCCGTAAATAGGAACATAAACAATGTGGCGAACTCCGCTTACATCTACAAAGCCGTAGCACTACGCTTTGCTTCACAATGTGTTTTGAGCGGTGCCGCAGAAGGATATTGTTTTGATTTGAGCTCGAAGTAATCAAGCGTTCTCGAGAATGACTAACCCTGCCATTTATCAGAAAACCTAGATAGGAAGGATACTACATGCAGTAATGGATCAGAAGTAGAATCAGAACACACATACATACACAGTTTGTTTCTTTCAATGGATGTACTTACGTACATAGATTGTTAATATTAATAATTACTATTATAAAATTATTAACTATTAATTACTGAGATTATGTATATGATGTTTGCTCTGTAACACATGGGGGCTACATTAAGTAGTTATATTATATAATAGACTGGATTTTGCATTCATATTGGCAGAAGACTATTGTTCTTGGCACATGTTTGGGGCCATACGGTCCATCTGGCTCTAAGTACATCATCACTGTTCTTCCACACATTTCTTCCACACAGCAGAATCATTTGTGATTAATTTTGGATTCAGCAAACTGTTCAATACTAGCTTTTGTAAACGAGCAAAACTTGAGTGGGTTCAACAGCTCACAGCCCACTGATGTGTGTGGGGGTGTGCGTGTGTATGTGTGTGTGGGTGCGTGTGTGTGCATGTGACTTCATCAAATTCTTTATTGAGCTGTTTTTCTGTTGCCATTGTGTTTCTCCCAGAGATAGTCAGTGAGTTGCCGGGGGCGGTTGCCATGCCGGGGGCGGTCGGAGCCAGCCAGGTACGGATGGGCGGGACAATGCCAGGCCGTGGGGGCAAGAGGCGGTCAGGAGGGTGAGTATTGTCAAAGTCCTTATAAGCAAGGAATAATTTAGGAAGACTATTGAAAAGATGTGGTGAAGATATACTCGTAGACATTTGTGATTAAATATGCTATTTTATTAACAACGGTTCAACAGCTCCAGGTAGCAAGTGAAGCGTAGTGCAAAATCATACGTCAACACGCATTCAAGTAGGATACCGATCCAGCCATCTGAGTCAGTATCGGACCGATTTCCGATCTCAGTATCGTATCGGTGCCATCCATACTCACAGGCAGACAGTTACTGCTCTCATTTGAAAGAGAACTGCTGCACGAATCATTGCATTTATTTATATCACAAAAAGGCCTACAGTAGGCTGTTACAGCTCTAGGCTCCGGTACAGTAGGCTACTGTAAAACCCAGTTAAAAAGACATTGCTTTTTTACATTTCCAAAATCACAATGTTTATCCATCCATTCATCCATCCATCTTCTCCTGCTTATCCGGTGTCGGGTCGCGGGGGCAGCAGCTCCAGCAAGGGACCCCAAACTTCCACATCATCTGCAAAAAGCAGCGATGAGATCCCCAGGTCACCGAACCGCAACCCCTCCCCACCATGACTACGCCTCGATATCCTGTTCACGAATATCACAAACAGGATTGGCGATAAAGCGCAGCCCTGGCGGAGACCGGCCGAGAATCCGTACACAGCTCTCGCTTTGGAGATACAGAAATTGGATTGCCCTTAAAAGTTGTTCCACGACCAGGACGGAATCCGCACCGTTTATCTTATCCGGAAAATGTAAAAATCAGATTTTTGGTATTTATGTGGCCAGCCCAGTCAGAGAAACGGTTGCACTTTTCTGTTACAAGCGTTTGACAGCTTTTTAAAAAGATGTTCTGGGTTATTTTCCTTGTTGGAAGTGTATGCCGTCACATGACATCTTTTAGGTATGGTTTGTGTTTCACATGAAAGTGACAAGGAGGCACCTTCACGCAATACAAGGTTAGTGGAAGTTCACATTGGTTTTGAATGCCAATATGGCGGCGGTGGGAAAATCACGTGACTTGTGACATCAGCCCGGAAGCCGTTTTTTCGAGAGGCTACACACCTTCACGGCATTCGTACCGTATACTTCCTCCAACAGTTCTAGGAACCGTGGAAAGGTTCCTCTGGTCAGAAAGCCTGCTGTCGTATAGTGTGTGTGGCCCTCTGGAGACTGACATGGGACACCTGACATAACAACGGGATGTTCTCCTGCTCGACGCCATTCATTGCTGACCTCTCATCCCACAACCACCCTGGCCTTTTTGAGTGACAGTTGAATAATTGCACATATCCCGCGCCGGGGGGGAGGGGGAGGGTCAATCTAGAAGACAAGGTCACACGAGGAGAAGTGGAAGCCCAACAATGTACTGAAAGACAGCAGCTACCAGGCAGCCATCTTAGATGGTGGAATACATTAGCGGTCTATAGGGGAGGAAGCTGTATTTGTTCCACACACCGCCAATACTACAGTCATACAGGTAATATTGCTTATAGGGAAATGTATAGGGAGGGCCAGTATTGTGTGCGTGCGTGTGTGTGTGCACATGCGCGTGTGCACGTGTATGTGTGTGGAGATGAGCGAGTATCTGGTTCAGTAAGAGGATCCCAAGATGACAACAACTGACACACAACAGTAATCCTCTCCGCCTCTCACTCACACGGACAGGCCTTCCTTCTTGCTCCCCCGGCACACTGAGCCGTCAGGTACACCGCGGGCATGCACTGAATTCACAAGAGGAGCTAGGGCTGGGAATGGGGGGGGGGGCTTCCGTCATGTAAGCGCTTTATTCTGTTGATGATAAATAAGAAAAAAATACGACTTGTAGGGGGTCCCTCCATCGTGTTCCTGTCAGCCAAGGGGTCCTGACTCGCTTGAAAAACGTTGAAGACCTCTGCACACGACTCTCTAAAGGCCAAGATACACTACCAGATGCGTGGCCTCACGCATGTAGAACTATGATTTAAATGTGCACACATTGTTTCCTGTGAACAATAATAATGTAACTAGGTTATTTGCTGGAAAGAAATACTTTTGGCTGTGGCTGTTCATCGGCAGGGTTTAGTTAAGGCAAGCACACAATGGTTTGGCGCGTGGAACATATGAGTCACAACAAGTCCCTTAAGTGCCTTGTGCACGATAGAAGTGGGCTTGCTGATCCACTGAGGGGCGGAGTGGTGCTTTTCAGCCTCATGTCAGGGGTCTGGTCGTGAGATACGCACGCACGCACGCACGCACGCTCACACACACACACACACACACACACACACACACACACACACACTGTAGCGCTGTTATATGAGAACAGTGTTATGATAAAAGAAGGCTGAGCTAAATATTGTTATTGCTGGGTGAGTCAATGTTGCAGTGGCCGCCTGCTCACACGCCCACTGTCGTGGCACTCCGTTGCCTTTTGACACCTTTCGGTAAGTCAAAACAGTCTTTGTTACGCGAGCGATCAGACAAAATGATTTTCCTTACAAAGTTTATTTGAAAATATAAACTTATGATGTCAAACGCACGGTCAAAAAACAGTTTTGCTTCTATGGAATTTGACTTCAAACTTAACTAAAATCACATCCAATTCCAGGTTACAGGTTATACAGTGACATAGTAATAACTGGACATAGTCAAAAAATACAGAAATTTATTACTACTTTTTTGTCAGTTTAAGCCAAATGAATTGTAATGAAATGTCCATAATCATTTAAAATCAAATGTAAATTATGGTTAATAACTTTCCTATTTTGGCTCTTACACCCACAACACCCGACTGTGCCCGTAACTTCACTCAACATCCTCCTGTGTACCATCAGCTGGTTTTCACGCACAAAGTGTGATGAATCAAAATGAACGTGACGTGAGAATGTGTGGAGCGCACCGCAAAGTCAGGTCTGGCTCTGTAACGTGGCGATTTCAAACTGGAAAGCACCAAACCTCACCAAATATGTCTCCTCCAGTTACTATAAGTCAACATGGTGTGATGACCACAATCATGTTGCATAATGCGGTTTGATGTTTAACATCAGAAAAGCCAAAGCCAAAACCCAAACGTTAAACTGTATATTTATGTAAGCAACATAATAATTGTCTGTGTGTCAAATGAATTAAAAATCAACTTGACATAAATATACGTGGCAAATTCCGTCTCCATTGGGACGTGAACCCCGCTCCCGCGGATTACAAAATGTTGGCCTTAGCAAGGAGCCCAAGGAATCTCTGTAACTCACTAGAGCGTTCTTGAGGTGTCGGAGAGTGTGATTTACTTAATTTAATAGTAGGCTACTGCACAACATTAACCAGCTGGCCATAGTTACATAGGCCTATAGTCACCCACTCTATATCGCCATTGTGTGCACCCCGTCTTACCTCCCACAGATTAAATATCTTGCTCACTGTGCAAGAAGATCGCCATGCGCCGCAATTGTCTCTGTTTAAGAATATGTGCTGTTGCTGAGACTCACAGACATCCATGTTGAATATCTTTTTGTCTCTTTCATAGTATTGACATAGTATTAACAATGTCTTTCTATCATTACAGCCATCCTTTCTTCCTGTGAGCTTAACTGCCACTCTTTCAACTCTACTCTTTATCGACTTTGATATCCAACTATTTCTTTAGTTTCTGACGTGGTACGGTTCTCGGAACCCGATGCATTGACTGCTGTAATCATTTGCCACTCCGTTGACTTTCTTTTATTGCTGATACCAAAGGACAAACTTCTAAATATAGAATATATCATTGTCTCCACCTCTGTGATCAAAACATCGATCTCAGTCATTGAGCGAGTATGTTTCTGCTTGTGAATTTGCTTTACTGTCAATCTGACAGCGCTTCCTTTTTGTTTTACTGGTTTTCTCCTGGTTGTTTTAGCGTTCCGCATCGGACAGTGTTTCTTCTTGTTTTGGTATATTTTTATCGGACAGTGTTTCTTCTTGATTTTCTGTATTTTTATCGGACAGTGTTTCTTCTTGATTTTCTGTATTTTTATCGGACAGTGTTTCTTCTGTTCTTTTTTCTACCGTATCGTTTCTGAGTGTTTGTTCTGGTTGTTCCTCAGGATGGACTTTGATGACGAGGATGGAGAGGGACCCAGCAAATTTTCAAGGTGAGACCCTTTTAGTAGGAGGCCAGAAGTGTTGTACTGTAATATGAAACATCACAGATCTACCAGATGCTGGTGTGGAGTGTGGACTGTTGCGTGGCTGCCTCATGAATCATTTGTACATATCTCTTTTAATACCATTAGAAATGCAGTATGATTTGACATATTACTTTTTATTTAGCTACATTCCTTCCCCACCACCCATTTTGTGTTGTATTTTGACCCCCCCCCCCCCCCCTTTACACATATTGGGTTTTGTTCAACTCAACTTGTTTGACTTTTTTTTTCTTCCTTCATATTGTTGAATAGCAGGTGTATGTCGCACAATGGCTTCAATTCTTACAGCTTGAGTACTAGCTGTCGACAGGAGGCACTGCCCTCTGCTGGAGAGAGGAGGAGCTGCAGAATCCTAAACTACTTCACAGTGCACAATAGTGTAGAAACAGCATCCTCCATTGTTATCTTTTTTTACGACCTAACTTTGGTAAAGTTTGGACTGACAGCATAAAAAAACATTTAAAGTAGTTGCAGTCCAGGCAAATTAATTTCTCTTGGTACAGTAGAGTTAGGTATGTCAACTAGAAGAACTATGCTATTTTCCAGTCTGGGTGAAGTTAATCTTTACAGGAGAGATACTGTCTCCTATGGTAAGGATCATTAATTTGTCCTACCTACTGACTAACCGATCATGTCCTATCGACGGACTGCTTCTGACTTATGGTGTGAGACCACAAAACCATGTCGAAGGAAAACCCTCCAGGCTGCTTTATCTTTAAGATACACTGACGTCTTCTTTGGTTACTAACTCTGGGACCGAGTCGGTGTAAAATACCTAATTATCATCTTAAAGACGCCATCTCAGTTTGCTAGCGTCTTGATTCTCCTAAATTCATTTCACAGGACACACAACCTCTGAGGGCTTATTTGTCACAGCAACTATTTCATTAACCACATGCAGCTTGTATCCCCCCCCATCTCACTTTGCCTTCTCTCATTGCATTTAACCATCTTCTGTCATGCACGACTGCGCACTATGTGAGGAATGTGGTGTTGTTGTTGTTGTCGTAATGCGCCCTGTGCTAAACCCGCTCCTCTCTCTGTCCTGCAGGTATGATGATGATGGGGTTCCCGGTGGGGATAAGGAGAGATATGCCAGGTAGGCCAAAGCAGCAGGGGGTCGTAGAGGATCTCCTGTTGGCTCTGGAGCCAGAACAAGAGCTCTTAGCGAACTGTTCACGTGGAACACGGCAAACGTTATAGTTGAGTTGGTTATAGAGTTACAGTTGTTATAGTTCATGGTAAATTTTTGTTTACAAAGCATTTAATACAATATATTCAGTACAGTTCTTCCGTGGCTTATATTTTAGGTCATTATTTTAGTATTGTATCTAGTTTGGAGCTGAGGGAGCTACGTAACACCCGGCAAATAAATGCCGTCGCAGAGGACGGGAGAAAGTTAAAATACTTTACCTTTGTACGGCATGCCATTTGCCATTGCCGGCGGCGGCATTTCACTGCCGGTTTTGCCGTCCTATTTCATCCACTAACATGATATCTGGTTTTGCTGTCTGCTGCGTTCCATGTGAACGCAGCACAGATCATCATTTGGTGGTCAAATCCAAATCCTCCTGTAGCCAAATATCACCACACCGTCCCAAATAGCTTCTGGTGTGTCAGTGGTGTTCCCCCGAGGCGCTCGCTACCAAGACATGAACAATGGTGACACATTACAATTCATTCAGTCATAGGGCATTTAGCAGACACTTTTATCCATTGTTTATTAGGTAGGTATCACAAGGATCATCTTGCTCAAGGATGTAAACAGGTAGACCCAAACCCAGACCACTAGACCATCATGCTCCTTACACACTGTACATATTTGAAACATTAAATATTTGTATATGTGAGAGTATAGGCATTATAAATACTGTACTAATAACAATACATTTTAGCAGCTTTTTATATCCTAATTTATATCCATATATTGAATATTGAATATGGTAAAAGGGAAGACATATGTAGTAAAGAGCAGAATATAAACCGTAAAGAGCAGTATATAAACAGTAAAGAGCAGTATATAAACAGTAAAGGCAGCAGTATATAAACAGTAAAGAGCAGAATATAAACAGTAAAGGCAGCAGTATATAAACAGTAAAGAGCAGTAGTATATAAACAGTAAAGGCAGCAGTATATAAACAGTAGAGCAGCAGTATATAAACAGTAAAGAGCAGCAGTATATAAACAGTAAAGGCAGCAGTATATAAACAGTAAAGAGCAGCAGTATATAAACAGTAAAGAGCAGTATGTAAACAGTAAAGAGCAGTATATAAACAGTAAAGGCAGCAGTATAT
>JAODUK010074089.1:0-16107 GCA_027564635.1 Typhlichthys eigenmanni | reverse complement strand
TATATATATATTAGTCTTATATATATATATAAATATATATATATATTAGTCTTATATATATATATAAAAGTTTTTTATATAGTGTTACTATTGATGTGTGACTATGTGCCTACTGATAAGACTGCATATGTCTATCCCACTAGACTATATGACTATTGCGTTGCAAAGTGCCTTGCTCAAATGTTCTTTGAGAAATAACCAAATTTCACAGTAATCTTCTGAAGATGTTCCCGTTCCAATGAAGCTGGCTTTTTCAAATCAAAACTGTGGAAGTTAAGCATACCCAGCCCAGTGGTTTCAAGGTTTTTTTCCTGTTGACAGCACAAATGTGATACAATGTTTTTATCAAATGTCCTGATTTTCCTAATACATTCCACTGTGATGTTCTATGAAACTGAGTTTAATGTGCAATGTTTTGACAATGACCCAGTGTATCATTTAGCACTAGCCACTTGTCAAATGCTGGTTTTAAGTAACCTATGGTATATTATTTTATTTTATATTTAACTTTAGTATTATTGTACTGTTAGTCATTGTTAGTCATGATATACTGTAAATATATTACATAGGATATATTTAAGCAAATATGTTTGTTCAGATATTTAATTAGAAATAACATTCTAACTAGTTAGTCTACAGCACAAACATTCACTGTTTGAGTAATCACGCACATACAAAGCTGTTTATGCAGATTCCCAGGGAATCTTCATTTTTACCTTTAGTAAAGAATTACATTTAGTATTTGTCCTATGTCTGTCAGTAGTGTAATAATGTTGTAATATGGTAGGTTTCTCTGTTTTACACTTATATGTGAACTTTAGGCCGTTAGATTGCTGTTCAATATAATAAAGAAAAGTATTATTACAAAATGACTTGAAAGTGGCAATGCTTTTCATAAAGTACTTATCAGTGAGCTCGGAGACTGTCGGGGGCGCCAGTAGCCTACAACACCTATTATATTTTTCTCTGGGGCAGTCATACTTTAGTCATCATTCATAATTTGCCGCTGTAGCCAATGAATAAATACACTTTATTGTTCCCCATTATAAAATTGTAACTTAGGCCGTCGTTCTAAACTATGCACAAAAGGCGGTCGTTCTACAGTAAACTACGCACAAAAAGTAAGGATCAGCTTGAGCGTGCTGTTGGTACCAGAATGGGTTGACTTCCGACAAATGCTGGTTGAAGAATGGGAATGCCATCCCACAGCAGTGTGGCCACTACAGGCTGTTGACCAGCATGAGGAGCGGGTTCCAGGCTGTTGTGGGCGACTGTGTGGTTCTTCCACACGCTACTGACGCTCCTGTTTGTTAAATGAATAAATTGTTATATAGCCAATTATGTCTTCTTTCTTCAGACTTCAACCACATTTTTCATCAGGCAACCCACATACTCAGCTCTGCTGCTCATCCCACGAATGCATGTTCCTTACAGATGTTTAAATATTTAAAGAGACAATAATCAGGCATTCCAAAATGTATACTAATCGTTGTTACAACAAGTAACAAAGAATCTACCAAGCAAACACAAATGTCCTTACTTTTTGTGTTATGTGTAGACAGTTCCTTAGGCTATCTAGCCCAAATAAATACCACAGCAGCATATTCATTCTGGTTTAATAAATATAACGTTACATTACGGAGGGTAAGCCTGACGTGACGTCACTGTACAAGAAATAGGCTACAGTCGTACCTTTATTGGCCCATTGGTCATAGTGCGCTCAGGCTGTATACACTTACTTCTCAAATTGCTGTTTTCTATGGCTTTTTCAAAGCAGGTTACAATGATGAGCGACACTTCCGTGTCGGGAAAGGCAGAACCCTCCACGCTTTCAAGATATTTAGATGGAGAATTTTGGAAAACCAACGACTGTATCCGCGCAGATATTTCGAGCTGCGGACTGTTTCACAGATGCAGGTTGGTTGGTTTGTATTTGAATTGGTATGGAATACTAGTTCATTCAAATGTTGTTGTGACGTAGTCCGATTACGGTCGGATGGTATATGATCAACTGTCCGGTTGTAATCCATCATGAGCTCGTGAGATCAGGGTGGTCTCACGACGAGTCTAGTCTATAGTATGGTCTTGTCCCGATCGTGACTGCTCAACCTTTGACCTCTGAGTATCTCTGACACACAGCATGTATGTATGTATGTATCTATGCTCCAAACTAAATTGTTAAAAACTGAAAGTCTATTGATGTAAAACATTGTTTTACAAGTTGAGTATTCACCCTTTGATTACATTTTTTTTATATAAAGCTACATTACCCTCTAGCTATGGAGGTGTGTGTTCAGTGTGCTGTCACATTCAGTGGAAATCGTAAATATGTGTTTAATCATCTTTATTGTCTGAATGGATTATCTGAAATTATCGTCTTTTAGATATTAGCATTTTACTTTTACATACTGGCTAACAGAATCATTTTTAATGTAATAGGCAGCCACTGTTTATTCCTCAGTTATGACCTGACACTAGAAGAGATTAGGGAGCTAACAGTGGAAAGACTTCGCTATATGCTGCAAACACCTGTCATGCGTCAACACCTCAAAGACCAGGTAGGCCGCAGTACTTTATGTGACACAATGGGAGTAAATGGAAAGCTGTAGGTCTCGGGCTACAGTACACATATCAATCTTTATATAAAAGTGATTTCTTATCTGCAGCTAAAGGAGAGACAAAAAGGATTCATAATCAAAAGTCTGGGCCTCACTGAGTTGATCTGCTCTGCTGACATGGCAACTGGAGTCAAGGTAGGACACATGGTTTCACATCACACAAAGCCCCAGATCAACCATTCAACTCATATAGTATATTGAAGCAGGTTTATGGTGAGCTTGGTTTACCAGGGTCCCAACTACCTGGCTTTTTCTATGTTGTAAGGATTTCTATTGTTAGCATAGCATATGAGAAGAAACAGTGTGTTTCTCCTACTGAACAAGCACTGACGGTCTAACCAGATACAGGTCTTACCTTGGAAGTCATAAAACACCATTGTTGTCCATCAGGTCACAATGCTGTTTGCATTAGCCATCATTGTTGAAGATGATACTGAAATTGATGATAGCACTGATGATAACTAAATAATACCTATCATATAGAGATAAATTTACATATTGTGTTTCAGATGGGTGTGGTGTGTGGTCTCTATGGTGGCGCTATCACAAACCTTGGCAGCCCAGAGCAAAAAAACACCTGGTACCTGCCTGTCACTGTAAGTCTACACACACACACACACACACACACACACACACACACAATGAGCATGATGTTGTCTGAAATGAAGATACAATGAAAAGGAACACATATACAGTATATTACTATATACACATACTGTTATGTTGCAATGTATTCCAGATAGAGTATTATGCCACATCTATTATGTTTGTGTGTGTGTGCGTGTGCATGTGTCAGGACATGGAGTTCACAGGCATGTTTGCCATGACAGAGCGAGGTCATGGAAGCAACGTGAGAGATATTCTTACGGTTGCACGCTATGAGCATTCAACACAGGTAAATACACACACACGCACACACACACACACACACACGGTACATGTTGGTCATTTAGCAGACAAACAATGAGTCCAGTTACATTTAAGGAAAAGGCAGGGTTAGATTTTGATTCTGTGTTATCGTCATAGTGTGCAAGGTAAATGTGTCCGTCTGTATTGTCTTAGATCACACATGCATGTGTGATACCTCTAATAAAATGTAATTCATGTGCCACTGTCAGTGTTTCCCAAACTCCCTCCTGTCTCTCCCCAACAAAGGAATTTATCCTGCAAACCCCATTTCCTGATGCTCACAAGATGTACATCGGTAACTCCATTAAGGGAAATAAAGCCGCAGTCTTTGCTCAGCTCATCATAGATGGTGAATCTCAAGGTGGGCTCTACATACTGGTCTGGTGCCTGAGCTGCTAAGAGAACTTGACCATGTATTTTTGTGATAAAGATATGCATTATCTGCCTAGGTCCCCATTGTTTTATTGTACCAATCAGAGATAGACATGGAGTCCTGCATCATGGAGTGACAGTCATCGACATGCAGTATAAGGAAGGTATGCTCTGAGGAACGCACAAGCAACACACCTTTTTTAAATGACTCAAGGCCTTTACATATTTAAGACCTACCTTGATTGCCTGGATGTTCATGTTATTTTGTTATAATGTATCCACTATCCACCTCTTTATCAGGAAGATACTGATCATTCAGTCTGTTTATGTCTGAATTGTACATTGTTGCTACAGTAGGCATCTGTCCTTGGCAAGACATTAAACATGCACTATAGTGCACAACATTTCTAAACAGTGGCTACTGTGGTATTTCCTCTGCCATTGTATGTAAAGAAAGTTCCACATCACGCTGTCTGAGTATCTGTGCTTTGATGTCACTTCCTGTGCTAGTGCCAATTGGCTATGGCTGTTTGCGGTTAATCGACAGAGGAGTCCATACAGGAATACGCACACAAACAGAATTAGGCAAATGTGCAGTCTGGCCAAAGGAGCACAGGTGACTGAGATATGATGTGTACATGATAGTGCCCCTCAGGTTATGAGTGCTTGATTGTAGTGGAAGGATTGGAAGATTAGGAAGATATACTGGTGATGTAACATTTAGAATTAAGCCTTTCACCCATGACCAAAGAAGTGAGCCACAGTCTTTAGTATTAAATATAATACTAGTATTCTAAATGATAATACAAAAACATTATTAGACATACACACTCCCTCTCTCTCTATCTCTCTGCACCTTTAAGGTCTGCATGGAGTTGACAACGGAATCCTCATCTTTGACAGTGTCAGAATACCTAGAGATAATCTGCTTAGCAAGTCAGTAAGACACACACACACACACACACACACACACACACACACAAGCTTTACTGCTGTAATTTGATGGACTTTGTCTCCCTTACTGATGCAAATGGGTCAGGAGTCAATTTGTGTCACATGTTTGTGTGTGAATGCAAGCATAGGCTAAACAGGGTAGAAAAGCACAAGCTGTCATTATTCAAAATAACATTTAAAACATGAATAAACAATACAGGCTCACAGTCAATGTAGAAGACTGAAACAATTACCAACAAAGACATATTCCCCATACAGTATATCCCTGCAGACATGGACAGGTGCACATAATGACCTCTGACCTGTGGCTGGTACTGTATGCACCTGTCTGGCAGCCTTTTCATTCAGATGTCTGTAAGGTGTCCAGTATACAGAGAGCGTGTTACTTGCCTGTATGGCAGCTAAAACCAAGTGTTATATTTATTAGTTTATTTCTTTACATTGGGGTCCAAAAGTCATAGACATTATCTCACTGTAATTATCTTCAAGACATTTCATGCACATAGCTGCTTAACAAAACAATGGTAACATGGAAAACATATATATATAAAAGAATGAATCTGAAACAAGATACAAGTACAAACACAAGAAGTACATGTTACAATACAAGTTACAGTAATAGCCATATGTAAAGTAAAAATATGATAAACCTTCCATTGAGGCAGAGTCCCTTTGTCATTCTAACTGGTTTGACTTTTCTCAGTATACTCTATAGCAGCTCTAATGTGCCTGCCCTAGTCACCCTGGAGTTCCAACTGAAGTTGAAGCAATAGTTCTCACCTAACATGCATATCTAAAATATGGAATAAAATGAAGGAAAGTTCCTAATGACAACAAAAAGTGCACAAAATGTTTATTTTTATTTAATTGGCTTTTGGATAGATGAACATACTTCGTAATGGTCCCAGACATTTTGACCTTGCTGTATATAGCCACCCTTGAGGAATCATTGCCTGACTGTGTGTGTGTGTGTGTGTGTGTGTGTGCGTGCGTGATGTCTACCCCAGGTTTGGTAGTGTGTCTGCAAACGGTGTCTACTCTTCTCCGATCCAGAATAAAGGCCGCCGCTTCAAGGCTATGCTGGCAGCTTTGACTCCCACCAGATTGGCTCTCACTGCCCAAGCCCTGTCTGCCATGAAGGTAGGGCTGCAGTGTTGGGCCTTTGCTGCTAGGGGGCAGTCTAAACCAAACACAGTTTCATTTTCACAATTCCTCTCAAATACCTCTTATTGAGTAGTGCAGTAGAAGTAATGGAATCGTTAATTTCACATATGTAACGGGGAAGAAAGACGAATCCATGATGGATGAAGAGCACTTTCAGAGTGTGAAAAGGCTGCAATTATTTAATTGTTTGTTTTTCAGCTGGGGCTCATCATTGCAGTACGATACAGCCATAGGTAAACAAACATGCACACACACACAAGTACTGTATGTGATATCATTAAACAGAGATGCAACACACTTTCCTGTTTGCGCACACACACACTGAAACATTAATTACACAAAATTAATTAGATGCCGAGTTCCATTTGAGTTCACTAAAGGTTTCTATTCGGTTTCTCCTGTGTGCTGTGTGTGACTGTTTAAACCATGTGCTTACTTTGTGTGTGAGTGTGTGTACCTGATTGTTGTGTTGAATGATTAAGGTGTGTATGTTTGTTGGTAAAGAAGTTTCTCGTTTAACATTCATCTAAATTGTTTTGACAGACAGTGTGCAACTGTGCATGCTGTATGTGTGTGTGTGCGCGTGCGTGTGCATATGTGACCCTAACACAAATGGATGGAGCCTGGGCTAGTCAGGAGATGACAGATAAAACAGCCTCCAGCATGAGATCCAAGACCAACCTTTACAATGTTTTACACTGTGTGTAGAGACATTACAGTTGCTGTACATACAAAGGTCTTCCTTTAGGGAACACACAGGGCAGAAACGCAGTTGTCCTCCCTCTGTCTGAACACTTGTGTATCCTGAGCTGTGTGCACCTTTCTCCCGTGCCTAACGGGCCGTGGTGCAATTGGGTGCTCACTCAGGGGTGTTGCTTTCGTTCTGGGGCTCCACCTTAACTCTTCATGGCTCTGATTGGGAATTGGAGCTTTCCATGGTGCTGATCACTTGGAGCTATTCACTGGATTCTTTGTTTGGGAGCTGCACATTGTCATGTTCTTATGTTTGATTTATAGACCACAACATAACTATTGAAGTGTAGATGCAAAAACCTCTGTCTATCTGGAAAAAAGTAGCAATTAGCCATTTAAAACAGCATTATGTATTACATTTCTATATTGGGGTTAACTAATTTCACCTTTATTACAATTAAAAGGAATAAAAAGTCATAGCTTCCAAAAATGTAACTAAATATTTAATATTGCCTATTTAAAAACAAAATATGTCAGATGGATTTGAATCTGAACTTTTTATTATTGTGTCAGTACCAACATTGTTCTGAAAGAGTTGCTGGTTTGACCCCTTCAACAGTTACGTGAGAGGCCAAAGAGCTCTTGGGCAAGACATGAATTCATATCATTGGATTCATTGTGAGTTTCTCTAGGTAATTCTGTGTGCGTGCGTGTGTGTGTGTGTGTGTGTGTGAGTATACTGTACGGTGTGTTCGGACAGAAGTTTCCAGTGTGGAGGCGGGGGTGTGGGTGGATGTAGGGGAGGGGTTTCCTCTGTGGTTGGCATCCCTGAACAGTCGCAGCCTGACTGCAGACGCTGTGGGCTCTGCATGAAGGACTTCCCCTCATACACATGTACAGCTGTGTTCTGGATGTGTGTATGTCTTTTCTGTTTCCTTTTCTGTTTCCTATCCAGTTTCTAGGCTTTATTTCTATAAAATACTAATGTAATGTACTAATTTGGCAAGACAGATTATATTTGTGGTGGAGAACATTTACATTAGAACAGAGCCTAAGTAATAATAGTTAGTGAAGTGTGTTTTTTGTTTTGTAAGAAATATTGCACCACTGCCATACACTTCAAAACCCTCTCACTTCCTTTTACAAGACACAATGTGGTGATTTTCAGTCACGACTTGTTTTGAATTTAGGCCAACACAAAAACAAAATGGTGTCACAAGCATGTTTGCACTAATGCTAAAAGTAGCAAAACACCTACATTTTTGTTTTTATGTCTATTGTCTCGTAATCAGACGGTATTTTTATCACGCTCAGTACAGTACAGATGTTGCGCTAGCTAAATACATTTGACTACACACATACAGGAGACACCTGTGTTGTTGGGTTACAGTTGATTTGCTCACAGATAAACTTTTGTCATGTTGCAGGTGCATTCTGCCTGCAAATGTGTGTGTGATTACGTGTGTATAACCACATCATACACACACAAACACACGCTTATACACACATGCTCCCCGGCAGAAGCATGGAACTGTTCTTTGATGGCATAGACATGTACACACATTAATGTACTGTGACTTTCATCCATTTAAATATAGGATCCCCACACAATATGTTTGTCATATTGGAGTCATAGGTTTTATCTTAGTATCTTTATTTATATACAGGATTTGTGTGTATACTGTACTGTATTTTCATTCTATATACACCGTATATTTATATATACAGTATTTGTTTGTTTATTATTATTATTATTATTAATAATGGGATTTAGCTGCCTTTTGAAAATAATGTGACAAAACAATGTGCAACCACGAAACACACATGCTCAGCAAATTTGGAAGGCAGTGCCATAAACAAGACATGAAACATCAAACAAAAGGCTTAAAATGTGCACCTTTTTCCTTTGCCCGTCTTTGATCTTCAGCATCACACAAGAGTTTTCCATTCAGAGATGCTGCACCAACATACTGCAGGTGGTTTACAAAGGGGTTCTTGGTGGGGAACTTGAAATCTTTATTGTTAATCTTTCACCCATTGTGAAAGACGTTTTTATGGGTTATAGTTATTATCTTGATCTGAGTGATTACATTACAGCAAAAAGAAGTTGTATGACTGTATGTTTTAGTTGTATAATTCTTGACTTGAATCATTACAGACCAGGGATAAAAGTTAATTTCACTTAAATGACAAGTTTTAAGCATGATTGAAACATAAACACGCACAGGGAATTAAACAAAGTGTACGTATTACTGTACATTATTATATTTTACCTATATGCAATGAAACAATGGGTTGCTTCCCCATCATGGTTTATGGTGAATTGGTGTAGATTCTAATTACTATCAAAACCATAAATGCAATACATTTCCATACTTCACATTTTCCTTCAAAATAACTCCAACAGAGTTAAGTAAAAACTCATTCCCATGCGTGTCTAAGCCGAGAGCTTGACGAATGGTTTCTAAAACATAATTATGTTTCCCATGCCGTCTGTTCTTTATATCTCACTGTCTCTCCAGTCGCTGTCAGTTTGGTCCTAAGGATGAAGATGAGGTGAAGATCATGGAGCACCAGACTCAGTACCTAAGGCTAATGCCTTACCTAGCTTCTGCCCTGGCACTCACCTTTACCAGCAGGTACTATGTATGCTAGTGCTACTAGTGCTAAACACCATGTATGTAATGAATGCACTGCTGTGATCTATTTACTGTATAAGCACTTATCAGCACTATACCCATGTACGTGCTCCAGTAGAAGTACTATAGCTGTGTATACATTATAGTATATGCACTACACCCATGTATCTGCTCCAGTAGAAATACTATAGCTGTGTATACATTATAGTATATGCACTATACCCATGTATCTGCTCCAGTAGAAGTACTATAGCTGTGTATACATTATAGTATATGCACTACACCCATGTATCTGCTCCAGTAGAAGTACTATAGCTGTGTATACAGTATAAGAACTATACCCATAACAGTATCTGCTTTATACTGTAGTAGATACAATGATTTATCTACTACAGTATGAGCATTCGTCTACTGCAGTAGAAGGATTGAATGTGTTGTTTGTGTTAACAGACATGTAGCATTGACTTCTGCATGTACTGTATATGTTTGTATGCATGTATCAGGTATGCGGCTGGGCTGATGGACGATGCACTGTGTAGTGCGACAGACCTACAGAGCAGCAGTTCCCTGCAAGCTCTGGTGGCGGGCCTGAAGGCCTACAGCACCTGGCAGAACGTCCACTGTCTGCAGGAATGTAGAGAGTGCACCGGGGGAATGGTCAGTGTACTAGCTACACATACATACAAGTATTGAATCTAAATCAAATGCATAGCTTCACCTATAGTCAAGTGAAACTAAATACTGAAATCAGTTGTGTGTTAATTGTACCGTAGATTGCAGACGCGTTTATAAATGTTTACACTGTATTTATCTGAGCGGTAGGACACTGAAACAGAAATGTTTCCACGCATTTTGTTCAGTCATTTCAATCAACTAGATTTTAAGGTTGTTGCAGACACATTGGCCGCTTGTTTTGCAACATCTCCTGATTTACTACTATATCTAAGTATATACTGTACTGTATACAGTAGTTCTATATTAAGTTATTCCTGTAGTGTAGTTGTTTATGTAGTGTGAGTCATTTGAAGGGGGTTATCCATAAAGATGTTATAAATTGTTATAAAAACAAATATTCTGCCTGTACATGCTCTCAAATGCAGAATTTACCCAGTATCCCAGATATATTTGTAATCAAATTAATTTATTAAAATGGTATGGAATATCAAATGTACTATGTGAACAATTTTGGAATATGGGAAAACAAATAAACAGAAATAATCAATGCTTTTCTAATGTTGGCAGTATCATGTTCTGCTGTAATGCTAGTAGTGAGGTCATGTCTTGTGTTCTAGGGTTTCATGATGGAGAACCGCATACCAGCTCTCAAGTGTGACTCTGATGCCTTTGTCACCTTCGAGGGAGATAACGTTGTCATGCTGCAGGTAGGACCAACCAATCAGACGCCTGTGTTCCAGTGTCGAAAAAGATTTCCAACCAATCAGACATAAAATTAGGTTTTAGGGAAGGTAGGTTAGGGAATGAATAAGAAGCCATATTGACCTCCTTTAAAGACTCACTATGATGTGAACAGTTAGCCTTAATGAGACCTTTGAGCTTTTAGCACTGCTATGTGTAGCAGTGTGCACAGTGTTCAGCTGATAAGCAATCAGTACCTTGCTTAAAGCAAGATAATGTTGGAAAATGTGGTTTTAATGTCATATGACTGTACTGCAGTGCAAAAGGCTACAATGCCAGAGAGGGATATAGAGCAGCTGGTTTCTGGTTCAGGGAATCATTCAATTCTTCCTAAATATCTTCATCGTATAGTACTGAATTTTAAATACACTGTTTTCACTAGACACTATACACTAAACATTTCAGTGTAAAATAACAGAAACATCCTGGCAGAAATCCCGCCAGTATGTCATTTTGCAGTGCAACTACTGTAATGTATTTTAACAGCTAGTATTATCATATTTTGGTTTACAGTATATGACAGTAGGACAACTGCGTTTTTGCATTTAATTCCTATAAATCTCCACAATTTCTCCACATTAGGTAGCCTAATATATTTTACCGGTATATATTTTATAATGTAGTTAGGGTTAGAGGTAGGGTTAGGGTTAAGTCTTCAATCATTTGTACAGCTTACTTTGTAAGACATAATATCTGGAACATTTGAATTACAAAACTCTGTAACATCACATCAGCTGTTTAAATAGAAGTGCAACTGCATCACAGTCTATCTTATAAATGTCCTGCACATGCACGTGTACAGTGAAATAGAGAGGGAACAGTGAGACTGCAGCAGTGGCCTGGTATTCTGAATCACCAGCGATGAAAGCTAGTAACGATTTTGAGAAGAAAAAAAAAAACAATTATACTGAGAAATAACAGTTATCTACTGTTTTTGGGTAACCAACATTAACTGTTAATTTACATGTAAGGGATCAGTATTTATATATGACAGTAATTTCTAATTATTTTTGAAATACACTATACTGTATAATCCCAGTATAAATTTGCAGAAATAGTGTTGCATTCTATTAGTCATTTATGTCACTTCTATTAGTCATTTATGTCACTGTAAAATGTGTCGATATCTGAAGCAGCACACACCAGCCATCATAAGTGAAACCTTCTTAGAACAGTGACATTGGCAGTCAGCAGAATCAAAATGTGTTACTAAGAACCTCAGGTTGCAACATAACGAGACCATACAGTAATATAATCCATATGTAGTGCATGCTTTTATAAATGCTTTCTCTTCCGTGCCCACAAAGTCCCTTCATGGAAAATGACTTCCAAAGGTCTTGCAGCCACTGTTTTAATAGGAATCTGAGGCGATACGCACATGCACCCAGCCCATTCATTGTGGTCTTTTTCTGGCAAATAACATTACAATACTCTTCATTCACTGTGCTCTTCTTTTTGACACATCCTTCCTTAAAATGACTTAAAAACATTTAGGTTCCACTTGCCAGTATAAATGTGTAGTTGTGCACGGTCTTTTCCCAGGTCGTGGTGCGAGAGTTAATGACCCTGTACAACCAGGAGATGAGGACCAGCATTGTGGGAGGGTTCATCAGAAACTGGACCAATAGCATTTCAGACAGTCTACGAACCAGGTCAGAACAGCCAATGAGATACATCGTGGTAAGGGTCAGACTGAAAAGCTAGTCAACACTTTCTCTGTAGCTTGTAGCGAGATGAGCTGAGATACATTTAAAATTTGCACAAAATATCATTATAGGTATAATACTGTAAGTCATTCTCGAGAATGCTTGCTATATTGAAATTGAAATTTAAACAAAAACACCCCTTCAACCTCCGTTCAATGCCATAGGGTGCTCCCTCAGGAGCTTCACCCCACATTTTGGCACAACACGTTCTCATTTCCAACTCTCAGCTCCAAAAATTGCAGTTTGGTCAATGGCCTTTCTCTTCAATGTTCGAAGCGTTAGAAAGCCCTTGGCATCTTAGGATGAAGACTTCGGTCATTGACTGTTACGGCAAGGCTACGGAGTTACCACAGATTTATTTTTAGCTATATGGGCATGCAATCTCAGCGCAAGTATTAGCTCCTGGTTGTAGATAAATACTCAGTATACAATCGAGACATGTTAAAATGTAGTAGTTAAATTTAAATTAAATAGTTTCAGTTATATTTCGGTATAGGCTGTGTGTAGCCAATGATTTCAAGTAATTACATTTTATCATGTCTCGATTGTATATTGATTATATACAGGCCATGGAGAGAAGGATTTGATTGATTGTGTGGTGTTAAAATAAATGTTTATTTCACTTCTTTCATTCATATTTTATATAGTCACCCAAACATGATTATTTTGGTGAAGAATTACGCCCGAGTTACGCCAACTTCATGATCGTTAAACTTGTTTTATTTTTGAGCTCACTTTTACACTGCGCTCGCAGGCCTCATGTACCTACGTACATGAGGCCCATAGTTCTTATTTACGAAAACCCTATATTATGTTATCAGCATGCACAGGGAACAGTAAACTATCGTATAGATTACTGGTGAATTTTACTAAATGTGTATTATCTTACAATTGCTTAAATACCTCTAAGATCAAATGTCAAGGTTAAGGAAGGAAGTCATTTTAGACAATCTCTACCTCCACGTACAGTATATGATTATTGTTGCTGTAACACTGTGCTGTTTTGAACAAAATGTGAAAGACATTAGGAGAACCTTGGATGTGGTGGGGTGCACATTTTCCTTAATCCTAACTCTGGCCAATAAGATTATGTTGTTATGTTGTTTGTTATGGTTTGTCTCCTCAGGCTTATGATACCATATCCTTTGTCTCCCAACCACCCAACCCCCTGGCTCTGATGCCCTTCTCTTTGGTCCTGTAGTTTGGTAGGGTTTAACACAGACACCGTGGGAGGCCTGAGGTTCCTACTGAAGGCCCTGGCCTACCGGGAGAGAGTCCTGCAGCGAAGCCTGGCTGCCCGTCTCTATGCTAAGGTGTGTGTGTGTGTATATGTGTGAGTGTGTGAGTGTGAGAGAGAGGTCCTCACTCTAACCACAGTGTTGATGCTGTTGATCAGGTTGAGAAAAACAAGGAACCATTCTTTGATGCCTGGAACTCCTGCCTGCACCATATCACAAACCTGGCCTTGGCTCACATCCACAGAGGTACAGTAACACTCTAGTACTACTACTACAGTACTGCTGCCATATAACTATATATATTAACCAGTACAGTACCACTCTAGTACTATTACTACAGTACTGCTACCATAGAACTATATATACTGTATTAACTAGTACAGTACCACTCTAGTACTATTACTACAGTACTGCTACCATAGAACTATATATATTAACCAGTACAGTACCACTCTAGTACTAATACTACAGTACTACTACCATAGAACTACAGTATATATATATTAACCAGTACAGTACCACTCTAGTACTAATACTACAGTACTACATATCACCAGCCTTTGCTAACATCCACAGAGCTAATAACACATAGTGCACCAACTACTGCTACTGATGCCATTACTATTACTATTACTACTACTACTATTACTTGCACCACAAGTTTACAATAAACAAGTATCTATCTAGTAATATGTAACACTTCCCTAACACGCACACACACACATATTCACATTCCTAAATATCACAAAAAGTCATTGTCATTAATTACTCCGTTTCAGCATCACAGTGTAAAGTGAGTGCATGTGATAGTACATGTCGTCTTATGTACTGTGCATGCACAATCACCCTTACCACTACACAACAAGATTTTAAGGAAATAAATAAAGAAGTTCAATGTTCTACCGTCAAAGATGAATAAGCCACAATAACAACGCACTGTAAATGGGAAGTGAATTAGAGGCTAACTCCAGAAACCTATCTTTACACTCATAGGTTCACAGACTGTACTGGCCGCATTGAGGTTACAGTCATTTTTAGCTGTTCTCTAAATTAATACAGATACACATACAGTTATTGACTGCTTGACACACTAACTGACATTTTATTCCAATATAGAAATACACTTAAAATTGACATTCAACGCCTCTTTTCACTTTTAGTACAGTTCCTTGAGGACTCAATGCAATGTAGTTGAAGTTTAAGTTTAAGTGAAAATACCACATAGATTATGTGGAATAGCACAGTCATATTCCCATTGTCACCCTGCTCTCTGATAACAATCGGTTTGAGTGACTGTTCCTCTACATCCAATGAGCCAATGTTCACCCCGCCCCCTTTTCCATGTAGTGTGCTGACGTGAAGCTATGGCTGCTTTGCTACTCTGCTACACTGACACAACGGTGCAACGATGGATGTAATGCAACCATATATATATTATATATATGGTATATATAATTCTAATTATATATTATATTATATTCCATAATATTCTATATATAAAATATAATATTAATAGTAGCCTACATAATTTATTCCTGAATAATGTAATTTCTTGTGTTTTTATGTCTGGAACTCTTATTTATGCTGCTGTCTTGCCAGGACTCTTTTGTAAAATAGATTTTTAATCCGCCTCAATCCGCCAACAATAAATTGAGTTTATTGTTGATGGCCTGAACATTGGCACGGCAGCAGTACATGCTCACAGAGCCATGTGTAGAGACAGGGGTGTTACATTTTGATAGTCAGCCGTAGACACAAGCCTAAGTTATACTGTAGCAGAGAATCGCAGCCGTACTTGCCGGCTAAAGGAGGATGAGGCATATTAGCCTAGGCTAGGCTACTAGCACGTTGGCTAACACAATTAGTGATTATTCACAAAGCGTTCAAGATAAACAAAGACATATGATGTCTTTGCTATTGTCACAGACATAATGTTATATGTTTTTGCAAGATATGACCAATGGTTGATCCAGTTAAAAGCAGCTGTAACTCGCGCTCCCAAAAACAGAAATCATTTATCGTTATGACACCTGAGTGTGTCTTTATCAACAAGCAATGCTGAGGTTAAGTAAATCAACACAACATTTAAAGCTGCTCTACTTAGCATCCTATATCCCTTGTTTGACCATTAGATGGAAGCATGTATGTAAACAATCATGCCAGTCCCTTCCCATTTTTCTGATAGACAAGTTTGAATAAGACTATTGCCACTGTCATCAGTACATCTAATTAGCTAATCTGGTAGAGTATTGCTCTGGTAATGCTGAGCTCGCCGGTTTGAAACCTCAGTGTATATATATGTTTTTTTTTTTTTTTTTTTTGGCCTCTCCGGGAACCATCACCTTATCGTGGTGGAGAGGTTTGGGTGCCCCTATGAACCTGAGGGCTGTGTTGTCTG
>JAODUK010074078.1:0-16107 GCA_027564635.1 Typhlichthys eigenmanni | reverse complement strand
ATGCCATCAGGACCACATCATCTGCAAAAAGCAGTGATGAGATCCCCAGGTCACCGAACCGCAACCCCTCCCCACCATGACTCGATATCCTGTCCATGAATATCACAAATAGGATTGGTGATAAAGCGCAGCCCTGGCGGAAACCAACCCCCACCTGAAACAAGTCTGACTTACTGCCGAGAATCCGTACACAGCTCACGCTTTGGGCATACGTTGATTGGATTGCTCTTAAAAGGGACCCCCTCACTCCATACTCCTGCAGCACCTCCCACAGTATCTCCCGGGGGACCCGGTCATACGCCTTCTCCAAAACACATGTAGACCGGAAGGGCATACTCCCAGGCCCCCTCCAGGATCCTTGCGAGAGCTGATCCTTTGTTCCACGACCAGGACGGAATCCGGAACTACACTATACACTCAAGCTAATGAATGGGCACCAGATGTGTGTAATGACAAGACACAGACAAAGTCCAAGATGAGTAAATGTGTGAAGGGGAAACCCCAGGAAGCATGGCAGGGCCATCAAACCCTGACAGACACACTCTTTACCTGCTAAACTTCAGGTTAGAAGTTCCACCATTCAAGTGGGGTAATGGATATGTAATGAAGTGACTAGTAGTGGGTTGTCCATATGACTCTGAATCTGAAGGTCTAAAATGTGCTTAGTTCCATAGAAAACATGACTAACACATTGTTTTAAGGTATGTTTTTTAAGCTTTTTATTCCTGAACTATGAAAGTTATAGCTGTCTTGGTTCGTAATAAAGACCCACACGCAAACAAGGAGATGCAGACAAACAATGTTTATATCCAGTCCTCAATCCAAACTCGATAAGCAAAAGTTATGGACTTTTATGGGACCCCTGTAGGCATGGGCCCTGCGGGGGGTGCCCGTATCACCTCAACTGGCTCATTTCAACACAAAGGAGCCACAGCTCTACTCAGAGTTCCTCACGGATAGCAGATCTTCTCACCCTATCTGTAAGGGAGACGCCCGTTGCCCATTGAGCAACATATTGGTGAAAATCGTGACGTTGCAG
Source organism: Typhlichthys eigenmanni (assembly GCA_027564635.1). Taxonomy (NCBI): domain Eukaryota; kingdom Metazoa; phylum Chordata; class Actinopteri; order Percopsiformes; family Amblyopsidae; genus Typhlichthys; species Typhlichthys eigenmanni. The sequence continues at coordinate 15,068 of JAODUK010074078.1, read as the reverse complement.
TCCATAATCCCTTTGCATGTGGTGTTTCGCAGTTTTAACTGAAATTTTTTTTCACCAAGGAATTCTTTGCAAAGAAATAAACATTTTTAAATCTTGTACCATTTGGTCATTTTAAATCACTTACAAGGAAATAAAAGTGAACTTGAGTGAAATACTGGCATCAACCTTCAGCTGTCAAAGTAGCCTACTAATATACCTCTCAAGATATGATTTTTATGGCAATGTCAACGGAGAGCTATCAAATGTTTCCACCAGCCCGGTGGGCATAGTTTTGGGTATTGGGTTTGTAGAATATGAGCATTTTAACAAGGTCAGTGAGTCAGTCAGTCAGTAAGCCACATTTGCTCCTATTGGCCGGCCCCGCTGCGCACATCTGGTAAAAAGCTGTTGTAATATGTATATTATTTTGTTGGCGGGAAAAAGAGAAATTTGTGTTATATTTTATACTTTCATACTAAAACAGAAACTGAGTTTTTTGTAAATAGTTTCCTTTTTTCCTTCCTTCCCTCCCTTCATCCTCATTCTGCCAGTCTCTCAGGTTGCCCCAGAGCCTCAGCAAACAAGAAGAGAGCCAGGTTCCCTGGTGATGAATACATCACAGCAAAGTTCAGGGCCAGTGATGGTAAGAGATTTTGCTAGCTTTAACCCTTAACCCTTAACCTTATGCTGTAGTGTTGTGTAAATACCAATAATAATGTAGGTAAGTAGATAGTTGAGGTGTACAGACATCATTATCTTCATCTAAATCTGTTCAAACAACAAATGATCTGTCTATTTTTTTATATGGAGAGAATACTGGACGTGGGCATGGTTTCTACCAGAATTCACATTAAATCAGGCATATGTTGTATTTTTTAATTCTAATATTAATTTACAATGGAATTGTTGTGCCTTCAGGGGTAGTTTACTCTAAATGTTAAAGATTAGTGGTTACGTTTAGGTAAGTTACCCACTCAATGGTTAGGATTAGTCAAGGTCGGACTGGCCATTGGGAGAATCAGGGGATTTCCCAAGTGGCCAGTCAAAGTTATAGCTATGGCTGAAGCACAGTTCAAAAACATAAAATAAATATAATAGGCAAAACATTTAATCAACCACACTTGTTTTGAGCATGGCCTGAATACCTGTAACCTAACTGTTTTACTGAAGCATTCCTAAATTCAAAAGGGATTAATTCCACATGAAAACCTAAAACGTGTACTTGTCCATCTGTTATACAAACCAAGATTGGATGGATGGATGGATTGATTGGCGGGGGGCGGGTTTAGATAAATAAATAGAATTATTAAGTAGTCCTTTTCTAAATTAATTTTGTGCCATACAGCAGTTCCTCTTCTTCCGGATTCAGCCAATTCATTGGAGTGGGGGCAGTGAACTTTTAATAGTCAAGTGCAACCGAGGCGTATTGAGCCATTTGTTTTACTATTTAGTTTCTTCTTCAAATACACAGAAGAGGAGAAAATGGCGATACGCATGCACGTTTTAACAAGGTCAGTGAGTCAGTCAATCAGTAAACCACATTTGCTCATATTGGCCGGCCCCGCTGCACACGTTGTGGTAAAAAGCTGTTATAATAGTATATTATTTTGTTGGTGGAAAAAAAAAAAAAAAAATTTGTTATATTTAATACTTTCATACAAAAACAGAAAATGAATTTTTTGTAAATATTTTCCTTTTTTAATTCCTTTTTATAGTCATGTGCAACTGAGGCGTATTGAATCTGTTTTACTATTTAGGTTATTCTTCAAATAAAAGCGGAGAAAAGGGCGATGCAAAAATGTTGCTATCCCCTAGGGATGGCACGATCCAGTTTTTTCAGTCCCGATATTGATACAGATACTGGCGCTTTGGCTTTCGGCCAGTATAGAGTACCGATCCGATTCCAGTGTTAAATTAAGTTTTAAGTTAATTTGCAAAGTAAATGACAGAGTCTCTATTTTAGGACAGATGCATTTTATAAACCTGCTGCTGATAGTGTGGCCTGGGTAGGTTAGACGCTTGACAGTAGACCTACGCATGTAAAATCATTTCATTGGATTAGCCCCATGGATTGGTTACAACTGTCCAATTGCCATCCCTACTATCCACCCCATGTGCAAATAGAATTGTAGTCTACTGACACCTGGGTGGTAACAGTTTTCAGTCATGTGACCTGCGCGGTCAGCTGGCAGGCAAAACAATAGATCAAAATGGCGGCTCACACCCATAGAGACACAGCAAAAGCCGGTACATTTCCTTTCCGACGATTATTTGGATCACCTCTCAAAAATAGAAAAAGATGTGGACACAAACTACAGGTTTTGGGCACTACCCATATACAGCACCCGATGCCATTTTTCAGACATTAAAAACTGCCAGGTCCCTGCAAGAGCTCGACTTCGGTGATGTTAACATTTACCTAGTGGAAAATCCCTCACCTTATACTGCTGCCAAATTGAAAGCGTATAACAGTACTGACAGTTATATGTATTTTCAATCTGGATGGATTAATAATGCTGCCAATTGGGAGGTGAAGAGCAAGACATTCTTCATTGTAAAAGCAAAGGTGAGTAACAGTTACTAACACTAGCCAAAACCATTATTGTTACTTCGTGGATTGTTAGTTTCAAGGATTCTGTAGTCAGCGTTGTAGAGCATTCATTGTTTTGTTGGGTAACATCATAAAATACGACAAATCTAATCAAACCTTGTTTAGTTCAGTACTTTTTGCGATTTTCTTTTTTTCCTTGAGGGGTAAAATCTGGGAAATGTTTTTCTGGCCTTTATTGCATTCGTTTTAGTAGCCTCGACTTTATTTCTTTCTTTTTGTTCTATAATTTCTGCCACTAGATGTCACAGGAAATACACTCGTTGCAATAATCCCAGCAAACCCGACGTCGTAGTGATCAGAGTTAATTAACTGAATGAGAATGCATGCATTCTATAAATCGGTATTTTGTTTTGATAACTATAGAAAGGCTTAGTGTTTCAATAAAGTTTTGAGCTAAATGCAAAATGAAAAATGTGTTTAGTTACAGTAGCAACATGTATGTGAAGTCAACAGGCTACACCTGCCTCGGGTTGTTGTTGCATGTATGTGGACCGCGGTTCTGTTTTCCGGAATAGCGACACGAAACCGTGGACGCTTGTAGCGCGGTTTTGTTCTCGGTTTCAGAACCGTTACACCCCTACTGGCCATGCAAAGAGGTACATACCTCGGGCCTTGCAACTGAATATCCGTGAACCCCTAAGAAAACAAGCCTGAGCACAGGTCAATGTCACACCAAAAGCTGCAGGCAAAGAGTGAAGAGGTCTTTACAGGGTTAAGCATAACAGAAGAACAGGTCAGTCAGTGAATACGATTGAAGACATGAATGTCACAAGCACAACACTATCATTTCTAATCTTTGTTTTTTATTTTCCAATAAACATTAATTCATAATTGTTTACATTTCTCATATTATAAAATTGTTATTAACTCAACCTTGTTCAAATGTACTGTCATGCAATAGAAAGGGAAACAAGACTTCAAGCATAATGTGCCATGTGGTTTGACCAGAAGGCAAGAATACTGATCCTGATGAACCAGCTGTCTCCCTGCTGAGGAAGCTGTGCTACCCTGTGACCTACAAGACCACAACACCACACCACACTCTCTGAGGTATTTGGATCCAAATGATCAGGATAAGGCTGCATCTAATGTTTTTATTCCAATGATGATAATCTGCCTAAGGAGTAAAAACCCATAATTGAAAATATGGAATAATAGGATTGTGGACATTTTTCATTAAAATAATTTGTCAAAACAATCAAAATAGTTTTTCATTTATTAAAATAATTGACAACTACTTGATGAATCAACTGTTTTCAGATGGTGCATTGAACACGAGAGTAAGGTAGTTGAGGAGTATGCCAAGAGGATGGAGGGCCACCGCAGAAATCTCTCTATTGGGAAGGGAGGGCTTGTACCTAAATACTCATGGTTAGGGGCAACCTCAGACAGCATTTTAATATGCGAATGCAATGAGATGGGTATTGTTGGAATTGGCGTGGTGTCTTCTCACACCCAGTTCCTGCGTGTTTGTTTATGGAGTTGAAGTAGGAGGAGACAATGTGTCCAAGTTTAACAAAATCAGCTTTAATATAATAATAGTAGATCAGAAATACAAGTTACAGAGCTCTGTGACCACAATTCCTTTTACTGACTGACAGCATGCAATATCAACAGTTCGAAAAGTCTGGCCCCGACTGTCTCTCGGCCCATTGATAATATTCTAGACAGTGTTTCCCTATCAGATGTTGATTATGCGTCTCTCCCAATCCTGGGGCCCCACGTTCCTTCTCTCCTCCTGCTGGGTGTGGTTGCCGGGGAAGGTATCTGTGAACACACTCTTCAGGCCCCCACATCTTATCTCTTGTTTACTAACAGTTTGTTTGTTAAAGTGCTGTCCCTATCTGTTTCTATCTGTTTCTCTGCTCCCTGCTGACTCAGCACTTTGTTACGCCTAAGACAGTCTAATTCTTACAATAGCGTGACACACAAATAAGCTTCTGTAAGGATATCTAAACAGTTCAGCATAATCTTTTAGTCCCCGGGTGAAGACGTCACAGAGACCAAACTGTGCCACACGCTTAACCTTGAGAGATAGCTGCCCTCACTAGGTTCTCCTGCAAAGCCTTTCATTGAAGAGGGACCATCAGTACTTTTACCAGGTGCAAACACAGATTCACCTTACACAAGCTAGCTACTGCGACCTTGCTGTCTGTGGACCAGGGGATGGAGGCAAAGGGGAAATTCACATAGCGAGAATACTGAAATAAAATCAGTATCAGGATACTGATTTGTTTTTGACACAATGTCTAAAAAGTTACACATATTTGTCCAGAAGTGCATCATTCCAGAGCTATATAACAATACATAGGACATATTATTGTCAGAATACGACACGACACAGACATAGAGGGTGTAACACACTAAAGGTGTATGATTTAGTAACAGACTTACAACAGTGTACAACAGGTTCCTCGTAAACTACGAACAATACCTCACAACCAGATTGTAGGGAAGAATGGGTAAAAGTACTGACTGACAGGTGTTTAGTATTCTGGTGATTGCGAGGCAAGGATATGGTCAGGTGACTTGTTTCTGGAGGCGGGTGCACGATGGCGCGCCCTTGAGCCTGCACGGGTAGCAGACGTCATAATTATTATCAACATATTATTAACAATAAATAGGTAATATTATTATTAACATATTATTATTATTATTATTATTATTATTATTATTATAGACTGTCTATAAAACAGATTAACGTATTATTATTTCATACCCTGCATTACTTGTGTCCCCTTTTTTGCAAACAAATATCAAATCAGTAATTTATTATTAAAGGTATGAATTTATGAGTGTCAGTCCTTATTTAATTGATGTTTAAGATAAATATTAAAATGATGTGTTATTTACACATAATTGTAATATTTATCTTAAACATTTTGTTGAGAAAAATATGCAAAAACAACAGAACAACATTGTAAATACACGTGGAGTCCAACAGGATGTTCGCACGCGTGTGCAGAAATGCTTTTTCTGGCTCATGTAATTCGATAGGTATGCATGTGAATAGTTCAATAGTAATCCGTCACACAGAAACATGTAAGATACTGTTGGGAAAGAGTATGTAAGAAATTATTTCTAAAAAAAAATGGTTTGGTCAAAATACACGTGGAGTATTATTTTGTAAGCATTAGGGCCTCATTTTTAGAAAAATTCTTAACAAAATACCAACCCAATGTGTTATGAAGTACACCGATCAATGTGATAGACGATCACTTCTCGACCCGTGGGCGGATCGGTCAGGTGCAACAGGTTAAAGGAACAACTGAGGGTGCCACATATTATGGTACAGCACATGTGGACTATTTTATCTAGAGGTGTTAGACATTTCAGATGCTCAGGTTCACACATTTTTATTCCTATTGTACTTTGAAGTATGGTGAACCGATTACTTGCTTCATTGATAACTTTCTCATCATGGATCCGTGCTGATGCAATTCTTCGTGTGGACTCCAAGCACGTGCCCAGGGGCCCTTGGGATGAGAGAGTGATGGGAGAAAAGTTATTATTATTATTATTATTGTTATTATCATTATGTATTATTATTATTATTATTATTATAAAGCTATATTTTTTATCAATTTTTTACATAGAAGGCTAAACAAGAGCTTGGTGATTATCGAATCAGAATACAATAAAAGTTGTTCACAAAAAAGTATCGATTGTCTGTTTTGTCAGTTTGATGACTGGACAGGTAGCCTTGATTGGGAGCAGGCCACAAGGCATTTTGAGTAGATTGGTAGGTGGGTGGGCATAGAGCCATAGCAGATGGTTTACATTGTACTGATTCAGTATCAGTTTTTCTAATAACAAGTTGAGATTAAAACAATGTAATTACTGATGTAAAACATCAAATCCAAAACGGCACTTGGTTCCTGTGTCCAGTCCAAAGTCTTTGTGTGCCCTAGCAAGTACATGTCTTACACATATTACAGGCTATTTTCCAACAAAAAACTAAGTTTGGCAATTGGACGTGGACACTGTTTTTTGTTCTTAGAATCAAGCTACGGACAATTCCCTTTGTGTCTTTCTTGGCGCTGATAACCTCCCTAACGACCAAGATCCCCTGGGTGCAGTATGGTCTGCAACCAGTACGATGTCGCCAGCTACATGATTCCGCATTTGTCTGAACCACCTTTGCCTTTCTTGCAAAGTTGGAAGCTACTCCCTAACCCATCTTTTCCAAAAAATATCAGCCAAGTATTGCACTTGCTTACATCTTTGCTATACACGTCGGTTATCTGAAATAAGCCGAGAGGTAGTATGGACTGCCCTTTAAAAAGTAAAAGGTGGTTAGGAGTCAAGGGTTCTAGGTCACTGGGGCTGTCTGACTGTTGTAAGTGGGCGACTATTGATAATGGCTTCCATTTCACAGATGAAGGTGTGAAGGGATTCGGCGTCCAGCGTTTGTTCCGTTTTGAGACACAAAAGTGTTTGCTTTACCTGCTTTATTAGCCTCTCCCATACTCCTCCAAAATGCTACGTGGCAGGTGGGTTAAAGGTCGATTTTATTTCTTTCTATTGCAGAACGTTGTGTAGTCTGTTGCTTTGATTCCATTCTTTTCCATTCCGTCAGCTGATGTCAGATTGGTTCTGTTTCAGATTGTATTTTTGTAAAGATTACGCCGTATCTCTTTGCTTTGCTGCATCCTCTTTTCACTATTATTGGTCCAAAGAAGTCGGCTCCAACAAAGGTAAAAGGCGGTAAGTCTGGTGTTATTCTGTCCACAGGCAAGTCTGCCATCTTTTGCTCTCCTAGTTTTGAGTGCAAGCGTCTACGAAGACGCATTCCGGGCATATTTTTCTAGCCAAAGCGTTTGCTGCTGAAACTGTTGCCGCAGTTTTGCTAACATATGGTTCCTTCCACAGTGGCCGTTGTTCGTGGATGTGCCTTAGCACAAGTTTGGACACGTGGTGGTGTTTTGGAAGGACCACAGGGTGCTTTCTCTCCTCTGGCATTGCCATTCTGCCTAATCTCCCTCCGGTCCGAAGAAGTCCATCTTGCAGAATAGGATCGAGCTTTCGAATAGGGCTTTGATAAGTTACATAAAGTCCATTTTGCAAGGCCTCCATTTCACCATAGAAATGTTCCAGTTGTGTAAAACGCACAATTGCCTTCTCTGCGCTTTTGATGTCATCCACTGAAATAGGCATTGATGCATTTTTTTATTGTTTGCATTGTTCTTTCCACCATGTTTTGTTTCTCTGAGGAGTGCGAGTTGGTGCTACTAATATTGATAAGTATTTCCTTTCTTTTCTGCCTTATGTGCAGAAGTATATCTTTAAGTTTGAGCAGCCAAGCAACAGCTCTTGTAAGTCTGTCCAACTTTGAGTGATTGTGTTCCCTTATTAATGTGCTCTTGATAAGAATGTCCTTTCTCACTTCAACATCAACAATGTCGTCACTGTCGTGTTTGTATTGCAAGGTCCAATTTGGGCCATTCAGATTCTTGTTGTTTGAGAAAGGCTTGGCCAGTAAGGCAAATGTTTGTGTTCAGAAGCGCGCTGGCCTTAAGACCACACGATGCACAGTCTGCAGGATTCTGTTTTGTATTTATATCTCCACTGGGTAGCCATATTCATTTCTCTTATTGTGTTTACTCTGGTGGCCACAAATGTTTTGAACCTTTTGTTGTCGTTTTGGATGTATTTCAATACTGATGTACTATCAGTCCAGAAGACGGGGTATCAAGGTCAAGATTCAATTCTGCCTTGAGCAGGCTGACTATACGGACTGCCAGCACTGCTGCATTGAGTTCCATCCTTGGCATTGTCATTTGCTTCAATGGTGCCACTCTTGAGTGGCATACCTCACGTTTTGCATTGGTGGCTCACCAATTAAGGCTCACCGCAAAGGTAAGGTTGTCCTTTTCTACTTGCCACTGTATGCCAAGGCTTCTTTCCGTAGGAAGGTTGCTGGATTCAAGATCAAGATATTTGATCTCCTTTGCTCTGTCTGCATGTGGAATTGCCATTAGAATGGTTCTACTATTGCTGATCCACTTGTTCAAGCGAAAGGCTCCAAAGGAGCATTCTGTTTCAAGTTCCTTGCACAATATTAAAGCATCGACTTTGGTGGCCACAGACTTTAAGCAGTCATCGATGTAGAAGTTATGTTTAATTGTTTCCAGGTTCCTGGGTGAAAAGAGATCTTTCAAATCTTCAGCGATTTGTCGAAGGGCAAAACATGCACAACTCTGAGAACACGTTGCCCCAAACAGGTGCACCATCATTCTGTATTCCTGCAGACGTTGACTTGTGTCACCATTTGGCCACCATAAAAACCGCAGAAAGTCTGTGTTTCTCTAGGATCTTCACCTGGTGGAACATACTTTCTATGTCGGCCATAAAGGCAAGTCGTTCATGGCAGAAGCGCAAGAGAACCTACTAGATTACCGGTGAGGTTTGGTCCTTGAATCAGTTTGCTATTCAGAGATGTTCCCTGAAAGGATGCTGAACAATCAAACACTACCCTCAGGGATTCTTTCCTAGGATGGTGCACTCCATGATGCGGAATGTACCATAACTCCGCTTTCTTCTTTCCCAACTGTTCAGGTGTCCGCATGGTCCTTGTCTATCATATATTTTAGAATGGCTGTGTATTCCCTGTGATACTGTTTGTTCTTATCAAACTTTCTGGTAAGGGACATAACACGCTGCTGTGCCTGCTGATAATTGTTTGGCATCATTACTCTTTCATCTCTAAAAGGTAAGTAGTAATGGCTATTTCTTAATCCCTTGGATTGTGTCATTATGGACATTAATTGTTTGTCGTCTACTGACATTTCCGTTTTTTCCTCTGCTGTAAGTTCTGGGAAGTGCTGATGATACTGTCTAATCACCAAGTCCTTCAAATGTGATACTGAGATGCGGTTGACTACAGTCCAGGAGTGGCTTCTCTTTGTTTCACACATGGCATCTTGCATAAGGCTGTTAACGACCCACCCTAAAGGTGTTTTAACAGCATATGGTCTGTTACCTCTGCTGTTAATGACCTTAAGCTTTGCTGCATTTGTTCCAATTAACAAATCAATGTCAGCATCCAAACGTGGTATTTCCATAGATATTGGTTTATCGATTCTTGCGTTGGTATGCGTTGATGTGAAACAGGTAATTTTGTTTGCATGTAGACCTCTGGGAGTTTATGGTAAATTACTCCTTCCATGTTGCTCACCTCAAGACCAGGGACTATGCTGCTATGGACTGCCTTCTCCTGCCCCATTGTGCACAGTAGGATAGTTAAATTTATGGCATCGATGTTCAGTTTGTTTTTTAGCGATTCTGTGCAAAATGTAGCTGAGCTACCTGGATCCAAGAAAGCATGGGTGTGTATGATTTTGTTTGAGTTTGTGATCTTTACTTTGACTGGCACTATCACAAGAGTGCATTGTGTCATTTCGCTGATTCCTATCAGGTTGCCGTCCTTAACAGACACCATAGCGCTGCTCATCGGCATTTTTTCAGTTGCGTTGTGGTCGCCTTTCACACCACCCTTGTCTTTGTTACTGTAAATGTGCAAAGTGGTTGGATGGAAGTAAACAGATGTTGCAAGTCATTCTGTTTTTGCATCAGTGGTGTAGTCTACGTGATACGCAGGTATACGCCGTATACCCACTAGGAAAGGTAAAGGATTTGCGTATACCCACTTAAAAAAGTGCAAGGATGCGTAACAACAACATTATGTGATATAACTTTCACACATTCATTAGGCTAATGAATTCACCCCTTCTGTGTTACGAACATAGAACTGTATAGCCTAAAATAAACAGTTGCGCCTTCACATAAGAAATGTGCGCTTCGCTCACCGCGTAGGGCATAGAGCATAAAGAGCAGCACAGCGTGAATTCACGTCTCAACGAGGACGCTACACTACCAGAGTTTGAAGAACGGACTCCCACTAGCTAGCCCTGCTAAATATATTTTTCTAGCATTAAAGGCATAAAATAAAATCTATTTCCTTTCCACACACTGCATGTGAAATGTATGGTTTGTATGCGCAACAGAGAGCTGTGGAATCTCTTTTCCACTGCAGCCAGACCACGACCGGTGCACTTGCCAGCCAGGTAGGTAGCGCGCATGTTTACAGAAACCTCAGAGCGCGACAAAACGGCAGACATTAACACGGAGGGAACCTATTAATAACATCTATTTAAGTGGTTGATAACCCTTCAGTTGTTTTTACATATTAACTGTTTGTTAGTCTAACTTAAGCCCACTTTAATAGGAAAATGGAAGGAACTTAAGTTTGAAAGTTTTTTGAAGTTTGTCTTGTAGCAGAACTGGCTGCATGTCGTGCATTAAGATGATACATTTGACAGTGGTTTTAGAAGATAAGTGTCCTTGACCAGATGTGGACAATTATTTATGTCCTCGTTGTTACAGTAATAATAGGCCAAATAATGAATGGTGTTGGTGATAGAACTGGACACACGTTTATTTTTAATACTGCTACTGATAAGCCCAGTTTTCCATTATTGTTAATAGTTGCCAGCTGATTAAACCTGTGCTCCAGGTACCAAATTCATATCAAATCTAAGGCTATAGCTCTTAACTGGCTGAGTTAGATGGTGAAACTAAACATTAGAAAATAATTCCAGTCTTCCCAGCTGTAAATGTCATTGGTTGTTAACCCTTATTACATTGACATGTTGATAACATGTAGGCCTATTTCAGAATTCTCTCAATTATAGATGTGTATATATATAAATTAGTATGGTGGTGATGGGGGAGTATGAGGCTGGGAGGGGAAAATCACAGTATACTCACTACAAAAAACTAGACTACACCACTGTTTTACATGTTTTGCTTACATGTCCCTTTACTAGACAACCAAAGCACATTCCATTTGTTTTCAAGTAATCAATTTTTTTCACAATTTTGCTTATTTGAGAACATTTCACAGTGCTCAAACAGGTAATTCCTTTCACAAAATAAACAAGGCCTGTCAAAGGTACATTTGTTTGTTTTCTCTTTGTGTGCATGGTTGAAGCCAATAATTCCTGGCTCAGACACCTGAGCGACGGTCGTGGCAAAGCTGGCCCTCCACTAAAAACAAAACATAAAAAATAAGCATAATAGGTAAACGAGCTGGTTGTCACCACGCCCTGCCATCACCCACCATTCACATCTGCTGTGTCCACATCTTCTTGTTTCCTACTTGAATGGGCAACAGTAAAACTAGGCAGTGTGCATCTGTAAGATTATTCCTTTCAACTAGTCCAGTTGTACGCTATGAGGTAGGCTTGGTTGGCCAGGCTCCTGAATGGGCAGCAGGCCACTGGTGTCAGACTTGTAGAGGTATGAAACATCCTTGTCTCGGCGTTTAACCTTTTTTATCATAAAATAATATCATAACTTATATCATTATACATGTCATACTAAAATGTCATATTTCAAATATGATAAAAAATAGTAAAATAAATAAAATAAAATAAATTTAACACATAGAAGATCTTCAAGGCACCAATATGTTAATCCTTACTTTTGTTTTCTCTGGACAAGGCTATCCTGTTTTAGTGTATTTTATAAAAAAAAAAAATTTATTAGAGCACCAATTACTCAGATCTTCTAGGATTCTTTTAGCCAGGATGTGCAGAGTTTTCACTGTTTGGAATATAATACCCGAGTCCCCTTTCTCAAACGCTAGTGGAAGGGCCGTGACGTTGTCACAGATTGTTCAGATAACTCGTCCAAGACATTCCAATACACTTTCAGCCTTTGTGAAATACATCTGTACATGTTTGAGTATATGAGTCTTAAATGTTTCAAGTTGCTCTGCGATTGTGATTGACATATTTGCATGCTCTGTAATAGACATATTTGCATGTGTCCATGATAGATTTTAATCATGTCTTCAGTGTACAAATGTGAAAATGGTCCTGTTGACACATTTTGCAGTGGTTTTACTCAGATGTGGCTGTCCCATGTAGAGAGTGGACGTCCCACAAGGCACGCTATAACCCAATGGGCTTTTGCGTACATTGCCAAGAGTGTCCTTTGAGGTGTTGCAGAGCTATATAACTTCCCTGTGCTAACAACCTGATCACCGTAACACTCACCTGTCACGTCCTGCGGTCCGCCTCCCCTGCGTTCCCTTCCTTGTGTTCCCTTCCCTGTGTTCCGGTCCATGTTTCCCATGTGTTCCGGTCTGTTTCCCCTGTGTTCCTGGTCTTGCCCGTGTTAATTGCCATTGATTTCACCTGCCGCTTGTTGTCTGTGTCCAATGGTCTGTCTTGTGTTCCTGTATTTAAGCCCTAATATGTTCTGTTGTCTTTGTGGAATTATCATTTTATGTATGTGCCTTGTGTTATATGCCCCGGTTGCAATTAAAAACCCTAAAACATGGTACTCTGCGTGTCGCGCATTTGGGTCCGCCCTGCCGGAGAACCTGACACTCACCCTCCTAAAGCTCACTCTCATTCAGGTCACAGCACCAGTGTAACCGTGGTCTGTCCCACCTGGGAGGCTCTCCCAGCTCTACAAGAAGTAGAGAAGACACACTAAAACCCAATAGGCTCTGGTCTATGTCGCAAGAGTGTCCTGTAACTGCCATGCACTAACTAGCCGACCATCGTTATAAGAATATTTAAATGATCAGAAGACATTCCAACAACCAGTGTTTTCAAGGGGAAAATGCTTTGTGGACCTTTTAAACCTGTTTTTTTTAACCAGTTTGTTGTTGTTTAGTTCTGGACAATGACGAGGACATCAAACAACTAAATAAAGACATCAATGAACTAAGCGAATCCAACTCCGAGATGGAAGCAGATATGATGAATCTGCACACCCAGGTTAGTTAAGAGACCTAGGCCATTTTCAAAGTTTTCTTTCCTTGAAAAAACATTCCCTTAAATTAAATAAGGTCTTTTGCAGTTCTGAATAAGATACAAAGCTCATTTTGGTATTAAAATGTACACAACCCCTGTGAGATTCCATTTCAGGTTAAATATTCCATGTGGATGACACTTCTCCTTAGTAAATGAAGCTGAAATACATCATAAACATGACATATTGCTATGTATATTGATGAAACCTTTATTGGAATTCTGCATCTGCAACTCCTTTGCACTTTAGGACTACAATACAACATCTGATGAGAGTATATTTGCCAAGGATTAGGGCATTGTGAGTGAACATATAAAAAAACTTATGGGTTTTACAAAGAATGTCAGAAATGTTAAAATATGTCTGGTAGTTTTACATGCATGTTTAGGTCTATACATACACATTTGTGTGCTTATATATATGTTATTATTTTATTAATATATGTAATAATCTACAGTCTGAGTGCAAATTTGTTATTATACCTCACTGAGAAATTGCATTGCTGCCCCGTTTGTTGCGAAAGATGATGTAACTTGAAGCCCATATTGAAGAGAAAGAGCTGTGATTGGCCACAGTTGACATGTGACCCCTTAAACTATTCGGTTGAATCTTGGGAAGAAGGAAAGTGATGTTTTAGATTCAGTGTAGTCTTTCGCAGACTGTGTGTATGTCTAAAAGACGCCAATGACCTATAATAAAACTACAACCCCCAAAGAATCACCATCTCATATTGAAAGGATGTACAGATGTCTGACCTCTAATGTGACTCCTGTCGCACGGCGTCACGATGGGAGGTGATAGCGGTTTGCGATGTGGGTGCAATTTTGTCAAATATCCGCCAGGTGGCGTCTAAACTTGCAATTTGCGCTTGTCCACAATACAGTACATTAAGTGGTTTGTAATATCTGATAGTTAGATCTTATGGATCTTTTAATCTAGTCCTGTAAAAATAACAGTCTTTTTATGACTGATTTGGTGCTTTGAATGGTGTCATCAAAGAACCGGAGATCCAAATTATCTGAGTCAGTGTACCACCGTCACGTAAACAATTCACACTCGTCAATTTGTGGCCTATTAGTAGCCTAAGGCTGTGATCATTTAGCGAGCGTACCTTAGTGGCTCATTAGGTTAAGCATTGCCCTTGTAATAGTGAGGTTTACGGTTTGAATACTGTCCGTTACTACATTTAATATTTTTGGCTCATGCCGATAATTATGTTATAGAAATTCAGAAGTTTGCTAATTAACAAATAATTAAAGATAAACTTTTACTCTAAAGACATTGGGAGAATATAATTCGCTTAAATTTTACTCAATCTGGTGCATGTACAAGGACAGGAAGATCAGATCTTTTGATCGTTTAATTATTCTTATTTTATTAGTCTACTGTTTACAGCAGTGGTGGGCCGTCAGGGACAGCAAGGCCTTCTTCAACGTTTGCGCTGTTTCAGTCATCTTGTTGGTGTATCTGATATTAAACTGTGATTTTGCAATTTAATTATCTTGTTAAAGCTTGCCTGTATTCTATGTGGATTTATTAAAACTTTTTGGACAGTTCATTTTAAATACCCTTTCATTTTTTTGTTTTGACAGTACCACGTAGATATGTTTTAATTGCTGGTGTGGGTTTATTGATTTTTAAATGCGCTGGA
>JAODUK010074067.1:0-16107 GCA_027564635.1 Typhlichthys eigenmanni | reverse complement strand
AAATCTGAAAAATGTATCTAAAGAGCCATGTAGTGCATTTTTATGTATAAAATAACTTAGCCCAATATAACAAAGGCTTTCATATTTATTTTTATGTTAAGTTAACATTGCAAATTCATTATTTATGTGCAGGACACCAAAAGTCACCCTTCAGTGATATTGACCCGAGTAGCAGGCCATATTTTTAGCCCCACTAATCCTTTCATAGCGTAGACCAAACATGCCAGCACTGCTTTAATTACCAGGTGGTGTTGAGAGCAGACAACTGACGCATGAATACTGAATTAGGAAGCATCACATTTTGCTAAATGTTTTTTGGGGGCTAGTGACTGGGTCTGATTTGTGATGAGACTTTAGGCCCTAGAGGAGAAGGCCAATAAAAAATGATATTTAACTTGTATCAAGATGGAAGCCAGAATACCAGTGAGACCCATAACAAACTAATATAAAAAATGTCCACAAAAGACCACTTTTTACTCTTAGCACAATTAATAAAGCCACTAAACAATGCACCATACAAATGGTGTAAAAACAGAAATCAGTGTTAGCTCTTCTTTACTTGATGAATAACACAATGTCACTCATAAATCATCCAATAGGCTACAAAGACATGCAGGTGGAGGACTGGCCTGTTGTCCCCACATTTCTACAGCATTTATATTGTATGTGTTTGGCTTCATATTATATTTATAGTACTTTACCAGACAAAATAAAAATAGTGGATACTCATTTTAACAATTATCTATGCAGTTATCTCAGTAGAATACAAGAAAATATAATCATGTGTTTGTTAAGTGAGTTTATAGCGCTCAATATGGAGAAAATATCACTTTTCTATTTGAATTTCCTACCAATGTTGTCTACCAAAAACATCCTGTTATTTGTATCACACAAAGTTTGCTTGAATTTCTTCAAGAGCCTGAGCCTGATGTTGATTAGTGATAGACTCGACTAAAGCACCTTTAGCTCTTGCACCTGCCAGAATAGGCTCCAGCATCACTTTGAATACTTTTTGATGGGAATGCTTCACCTAAACAATTAGTCAGTTACTGAAAGAAGCCTGAAATATACTCCCATTGCTTCACAGTTACATTTACAGTACCTTGTAATACATTTATGCTAGTGTTGTATCGAAAATTAAATCAATCCCATTTTGACAGACGAATAGCTAATAACTCAAATAAATAATACCATTCGTAAAGTAATGACTTGAAACTTTTTATTGTAGTATTTATTTTAAATAATTAATAACCTATTTCCTATCAGTTCTTTGCTTCACTTTAAGTGAAACACTGTTGTCTTTCTGCTTCTGTTTGTGTCTGTCCATTCTGTGTCCCAGAAAACCCCTTGTGCAACAATAACAGCTAAATATGCTTTGCATCAATGTTCTTTATTGATAATTATGCAGTGCATTAAACTCATCATCACACCACATTTTCTCACTATCAGGAATCATTCAAGTGCCAAATAAAATGTCATGAAGTCAATGCAATATAACAGATACTCTATGGTAAGACCACCTCAGAATATTACGTTGACAAATAATGAAAAGGAATTCACACACAATAAGGAACAAATTATTCACCTTAGATTAGACATTTATAAAAATAATTATTATATCTAAATCATAGGGAATAATTACATAAATACAATGTTAATAAATAGGTGTACTTAATATTAAATTATGTTTCCTTAAAGATACAAAGATTCAAATAAAAAACTATTCAATTCAAAGTGTCATAATTTTAAATTTAAACAAGACGTAGTAACACTATGAACAAATTATTGTTGAATGTGGATTTGAAGGCACTTGCTTGGCAATACAATGACCCCCCTTTCATTATTTCGAACCTAAAACATGAACAAAACAAATTGATTATGACACACTCACATACCGTATAAAATGGAAACTTGGCTTGCCTATTTTGCCATGTGCAATTATATATGATCTTTTGTTAAATCCATGGATATTGTCTCTTTACCTCAATATTAAGCCCTCACGCTGACGTTCTGCATGAAAAAATTTACCTTTACAGGACTGTTATTTCCCAGAAACAACAACTATTCCCAGATACTACATTCAATTCCCAGAATTGAATGGAGTATGAAAACGACGATATCTTTACAGTACATCAGATGCTGTGAGTGAGAAGTTAATTCTTCCCTTACGTCAGTGCGAAGTCTTAACATTGAAGTAAGGAGGCTACAGCGTCAAGGGTTTAACAAAAGTTGAACATCTCTTAGAAATGACCAGCATGACTCAAATAATAAATCACTTAATCCCTCATTTGTGACATAATCTGGCGGTATTCTGAGAACATTGCAGACAGGATCCCATTATCTGATTCATTAGAGAAAATGAAAAACTGCTAATGTGTCAGCCACTTCAATTTTCCAATTCAATAAATTCCTATACTATGAAGACTTAAAATGGCCAATTCTTAACATGTCAGTCCATTGAAGCCCTGAAGCACACAGGCCTGTGTGCTTCAGGGCACATTTTGGTACCAAGGCAGCCCCAAGATGCTGCCATCAAGGTTCATTAATCAGTGACAGTCTCCACAATTATAGTTCTCTTTGTACTTTGGTGACGTTTTTAGATTTATATAAATTATAACAAGGATGAGAATAGAGATGGTTAGAAACCATCTTTGTTACTACGTTCTAGTCATGTTGCTCAGTTTCCACATAAATGTTTTTAAATGATTTATTATTCACTTTAGAGGTAAATCCTACTAAACAATGTAAATCACACTCACATGTGTGAACATGCACTCGTGTGCACCCCACACATACATGCACACACACACACACACACACACACGCACACGCATACACAGTCCTGCGCTCAGTGTTTGTAAAATGGAATATATTTAAATGTCTCAGTGCCATTTGTAGACCCAAGAACATTTTTACTCACATGCTATATCTATCATTGAGTGCAGAGAGGACTCATTGCTAATCGTGTTAGCAATCTTGCACATCTTTTGTAATCTAAAGAAATCATACAAAAATCCCATTTACTGTATATTACAAAAAACCATACCTCACACTCTGATTTATTAGTCAGATATTAAAGATGAAATTAATATATATAAGTATTAATATAATAACTGATGATAAACTTAGCATTATTTGTGTTTGTGTGTGCACAATTATTATGACACGTTTTAACCGTAAATAATCTAATACAAATGTGAAGAAATAAAGTTATTTTAATGAGGGATTTGAAGTTGGAAAATAAAGTTATTCTCACTAACCTAGAATAGCCTACAGATGAATTTGATTCATGTGAGATCAGCTTTAGAGGTGTGTAAATTAGAGCCAGTACACTTTTCCTCTTGTCAACTGTTAGACTAAGATTAAACTATCCAATTTCAGCATCGCAACTCAAAAAATTACAACACTGGACAGAGACTCTAACAGACATCACAGTGCAGAGCCACAGATAGTTTAACAATGAGGGCTGCAACTTTGACCTGAGCTGCTCGCTCAACATAAACAGCTAATCTTCATACTCATGAATATGTCAGACCTAGGTGCAGTGTGAATATTGACACTATTATTGTAAAAAAAACTACCAGCAATGGTTAAGTTATTGTAAGATAATATGAGTTTTAACAGTTGGTGATTTAGAAAGGTGTCAATTTATTAATTATGCCTACTGCACAGAAAGAAGCTTTGTTAAAGTACGGGTTATTGGCAAATAAGGCCCTTGCCCCCTAGAAGACATTATTTAAACTTTCATTAGATTTTACGGTTTATTTAAAATGTTTATAAAACCCTTTACAAAACGTTAAATATAGTGACCAAATGGAAAATTATATCCTAGACATCACCTTGTAGACTTGAGGTAAAATACAATAAATGCAATAAAATCTGTCTCACTTAATACTGATTAAATGTAGAACAGTATAAATCGCTAAAAACTAATGTTCGGGATATACATCAAAAAGGTTAATTAATAAAGCCATAATAACTGTATAATAATAATTGTGCACACACAAGATGCATTATGCATAGAAAGACATACGTACATGCGGGTCTTGAGCAATCCCTTGTGTTGTGATAGAGTCTATGAAAATGTGTTCTGCACTCCAAGGAGAACTTGACTGGTCCTGCTTTAACAAAAAGGTCTCATCAGGCAACAATATAATTATTTTCTTTAGGTCTCACAGTATACTTGATAAAACATGACATATATTAATTTAATATTATGATGTTATATGCATTACCACACTGTTTATTGGACCTTTAAGTGATCTTCATTATGATTAACATACAGTGACAGTACACTTACAATGTATTGGATGGACAAAACAGCCAGTGGTGAAGTGTTAAACAATGCAAGGCTTAAGCATAAAGGGTCAGTTGGACAAATGTGGTGCTTTTCACTGCATGCTACCAGCTCGACTCAACTTGCCTCAACTCCACTCATTTTGGGAGCTTTTCCATTGTATGCTACCAGCTCATCTCAACTCTACTCCCCTCGCCTGTGTTGTTTTGCCATTGGGCACATTGTAGGATAGTACCTGCCTGGTATCAGGCACTATTTTAGTACCTGCTCTGTCGAGGATCTAAGTGAGCTGAGGCGATACCAAAATGTAACGTGACAACAATGCAGACTGATTCCATTGAATCTGCGATATTGGAAATGGACATACTGCAGGCTAATGCTGTTCATTGGGTGGCACTGTCGCAAAGAGGGTTTGATTTATAAGGATCACTTAATAAGTGTTTCTGCACCAACAGCTAAACAGATTTTCACACCCAGGATGAAGTCTGCTCATAGGCCCTGAGAGGAGTAATCAACTTAACCTTACACTGCCTTCAGCTTCACTTAGTCAGCTACAGACCATGTGCACTGTGGCCTGCTGCGTAGACAGGGCAATCCCACCCTGAACCTCAGCAGGGTTAAAGTATTGTTTAAACTGCCTCACAACAACATAAAACTAAAAGCATCTTGTGGGGTTTCTCACCACATAGGAATAAATTACTAACAAAACAAACCAGAGGAATGGTAGACCCCAAAATACAATATACACTATGTGTGTCTGGTTATATTTGAATGGCTGACGTCTGCAGTATATAAAATATTAAATGTACAGTGGATATAAAAAGTCTACACACCCCTGTTAATATGCCTGGTTTCAAGATAAATAATGTCAGAACTTTTTCCACCTTTAATGTGACCTATAATGTGAACAATTCAATTGAAAAACAAACTGAAATCTTCGAGGGGGAAAAATGAAAAATAAAAACCTATGCTGTTGCTGATGTCAGAGACCACATAGAAACAAGTAAACCAATCGGGAAGGTTTGTGATTCCCAACAGGTTGGAAGCAGGTCTGATCAGTCTTCTTTATTTACAAACCCTTTTCTTTTTGCAAAATATTTACTTTATTTATAATAAGTCAAATGTTTTCTAAGTCTAAGGAGGATTAAACATTCTTACCTATAAAATGGCGAATAAATTTGTCCTTCAAGTTTACATCTCGAGGAACAATATCTGCAGAAGAAAATGAAGAACTATTAGTGCTTCAGTCAATTAAACTAAAAGAAAACAAGACCCTGTTGCTAAGGCATCTTCAGGTCATTGTGGCCTTTCACCAACAATTATTTCTTGTGGACACAAAAGTACACTCTCTTACATGACCAGGATACATCCATCATGTAGGGTCCCTAGCCAGCAGGGAAAAAGTGCAGTCCTGAAAAGTTTATCTTATGGTGTAATCATCATGGTGTCAAACACTTTTTTGATTGAATATTTTTTATGGTGGTCCCATTTTAGTCCCCCTACTGTATATCTGATTATTGTATCAGGCAAATAGCAAACTCTCCTGCAAGTAGTAGCATAATAAAATAAAAAAAGACTTTTTGAACATGTCCCCCATCTTGAACATAAGGTCAGTTAAGTATGATACTCTTGGTCTAGTGGGTCTAGTGGATACCAAATATATCCATCTTCATTCATTATCATAGTCTGAAGTCGTCTGCTAATACCCTGCAGTGTCAGGCTAACAGGCTAAAGAGATTATTGTTCAGCAGTTGTAATGCTGATCGGTCTCATTATAAGAATTCTACACCTAGGCAGTTACTGGGCAGACGACTAGCCTGGCCTTCATGAGTGAGACTATTGAGAAACAAGGAAAACAGGAATAAGCCAGTGCCAATAATCTTTCATTCAGGCATCCCTGTCCAAAAGATTTGTAATAGACATCATAATGAAGATAAACAGGGCTGTGTTCTTAATATTATTATGCATGATTTATTTCTATGTGATATGGGAGCCCGTGCAGCCCATGCATCCCTTGGAGACTATGTGATTCAGGCCTGTACAGCAAACTGGACAAATTTTGAGTTGACCCAATCCATTAGTAGACACTTTGTTATCTATCTCCTTATACAAACTGCAGCTCATCCTCAATTGACTGTGGATCTTTGGGAATCACACGCACCACTCGCTAATATGTTACATTACATACAGTAAAACCAATGGTCTGAGGTTAATATTTATGACCAAGTTTATCCATAGTTCTACTTCTATCAGAATATACTGCATTGTGAAAAACATTAATGGAACTGATAGTTCCATTATTGTACATACTGATGCAATTATACACCTTTCCCATTATAGCAATATAACAATTGAACAGGATAAAGTTCCAGGATATTACAATTTATTAGTCTGAATTGTGGCTCAGTTAATCTTATAACTGAAAATATGTGTATTAAGGATTTACACAAAAGTCAGGACATATTAGATTACATAAACCATTAAAGGCACAGTAACACCAAGCATATTGTTAATGCAAAGACTTTCAGACTGTAGGGCATTGCTACACAATGTGGTCTTACCTAAGTCAGATTGAGAACATTAATACATGCTAGTCTATAATAGACTCTACATTGATAAAAAGCTGTATTCAGAGCTTCTAAGATGCAAATGTATTATAATGTTTACATTCACTCTTATTAGTTAGTTGTAAAAATGTAATGTAAAAATTCCCAAAGATAAACTTAAATATGAGCTTACAAGCACACCATAGGCTAGTATAATTTGTATAAAATGATAATGTGTATAGTATAATTGGTATTTTTCCAAATATTTGTAAAATTGATATATTTAGATTATTGTTGCATCCTGAATGTTTGTTGCTGCATGTAAATGCAGTCAGACACTACAGCGTTCTATGTTACACAATTCTGACATAGACAGCCAGTCTTATCACTGGGCTCTCTGAAACACTTTCTACAGATGCTTGCTATTGGACGTATGGGGAACGGGAGGGGGGGGGGGGGTCACGGCTGGTCATGTTTAAGATACCACAATGAATCACTCAAAATGAATCATTCACAAGTTTAACGTGCTAAAACTAGCGCCTCCCAGACAACTTCATACTGTTGCCCACCTAAATTAAATACTGAAACAGGCATATTTTGATGTTGATATATTATATATATTTGACACACTTACACAGGTAATTAATATCTGCATTATAAAACATATTTAACAGGGTAACAGGGCAAAAACACAAACAACTATTGCTCAAAATCAATTATCTACCAAATTACATTATTTGCTTTCCTAAATGTCACATTCCTGCAGGACATTTCCTAGCTAACTGAAACATGCAATCCTCAGTTAAGTAACAATGGAATTATATATTATATATAATTTATGCTACACATGTTGGATTCATGACAGGTGTCTCCCACTGTAAAATGGGGATAGTGCGTTCACCATCAGTGCCTATAAATACATATTATCAGCTTACCTATGGGTCTACTGTTATCCAGCCTAGGGATATAGAAAGGCTTTTCACGAGAGGAGAACTTAATGTCTTGGGCTGCAGTGAAGAGTCTGCTATAGCGCCTCAAAACAGGCTTGTCCCATTGCTGGTTGGCTCCAATAACCTGCAGGATTACATCCAAAAGGGTCCTACTTTCTTTCTGCTTGACCTGCTTGACCTCCTTGCTGTCCATGCACTGACTAGAGGTGATAAGCAGAAGGAATATTGCCAACAGTGCATGCCATTTTCTCTCCACCTGCATGACTTCACTGTCTGTCAAGAGAATCAGACAGGTCAAGTTAGATTGCACATAGGTTTCTCAGTTGGTTTCTGTCATGTCTTAATATTGAGACAGATACAAATAGCCTAAATACTGCATTGTTGGAAGACAATCTGGACATGTTTGGGTTATGATTAACTTCGGTAGAGCTCCCATAGGTAATATGTCCAAATTATTCCTTAATAATGCACAACTCTTAACAAGCAGGTGTAAATAAGATGTGTGCAAAAAAAAGTTAAGTGGCTGTTTAAGTGGATACAATTTAAATGTATAATCTAACTTCAAACTTACTAGTTTAGGAGTGAAAATTGTTTATGTCCTGTAGAGGGGACAATTTTCTTCAGCAAATCTCTCCAGCCGTAGTCTGATTCCGAGGTTAGAACAGCCAGCAGATTGCGTTCACTAGCCTACCGTCTTTCTTGAAACCATACGTCCCGTTTTATATGACGAGCGAGCTACTTCAATGTAATACAATCGATTACGAGTGGGTGGTAAAGCAATGTTGACATCTTTAGTTCAATTTCTTCAAGTGGCAGTAGCTCTCATTGGCATTCGCCCCTCCTTTGCGCACCAAAACATCACTAAATCAACCACATAACTTTTGCAATCCGTAAAATGTTATGTCAAATTGGGCAGTTCTTTGAAAAGTTCCATTTGACTTAAAAACCGCTTGCTGCTGAAGTAATGCTGGACAATTATCAACGAAAGGTACTAAATAAACTTGCGGGATGCTGGATGCACACAATAAGAGGGCATATGGTCGATATTATAGTTCTATGGTAATTCACATCCTACAGCTGACCTGTCACCCAACTGACGTGTCCATGCTTTTGTTAATCGATGTCCAGGTCGCTGTGCTGCAGATAATGCTCTGATCAACTCCTCAAAGTGAATAGAAAACTGTATGGCATTTAAAATAAAAAATAGAGAGAGAGAGAGGGGGGGGTGGTCAATACGGCTATGGCACATACTTTCTAAATTATAGTTCATAGACTAGATGCCGCGTTTGCTTGAGCTGTTTGCTTGAGATTCTCACTGATCATAAGAATAAATGTAGCATAAGTTGCAAGTGAAACTTGCCTGTCTTGTATGCTATATTAGGCAGTAGAACATATTAAATAGTTTCTAGAAAAATTACACAAATTAGCACACTTGACACATTTGTGTTTTGTGCGATTTCAAACACAGTCGTGTGTGCACAACCTGCATTTGCATTCAAGATAATAGAATATTGTAGCCAATAGGCCTGCATGACGTGTTAATATTAGCCTACATGTTTACACTTAGGCTACCTGATACATTTGTGTTAAATGCATTAACACATTGAATGTATCGACATTACACAAGTGTTGTCTCTAAACACCCATAGCCTATGCCTATAATAGAATAAAATAATTATATGTATGAAGAATGTAGGCTAACGTTTAGTGTCAGTTTTATCCTTAACGCATCTTTGTAAGAGTATGTAATGGGCATTATTGTTGAGTATGATGGCCAGCTGTTTAATGAAAAAAAAAATCAAATTTGAACTATGAATTTGCCTACACACATGTCTAGATGTATTCATTTCATTTATTACAAATATAATGCAATGCAAGTTATCCTGGTCAAGTTTAATGGCCATTGATAACAGCTACTACAACTGTATGTCCAGGCTTTAAACCATAAAGGCAGCGCGCCACCTAATGGCAGTAGATGTGCAATTACACGTCTGTCTACTTCAGTTACCATCAGTTACTATGGAGATGGACCAAGCTAATAGGCTACTACTGACAGACGGTGGAATTAGCTCGCTGGAAGTAGACATGGAACATGTTATAGCTTAGTTACTGAATAAGAAACACAGTTTAACTACTGTTATATTGGCGCAACAGTATGTCTCACAGGTAGGCTAAAGTAATGTAGGCTAACGTTGTTTAGATACTCTTATTAACCTTCCTATTGTGTTCGAAATGGGTTTACAGTTTACACCCTACCGTAAAAAGCATGAAATAGTTCGATAGATCTATAAATATTATTTAGACATATCTAGACATCAATGAACCTTAAAACGACGAGGCTGGAATCGATAAAGTAGATTATATTCACTTTTTATTCAGAAATCGCTAAAATCACAAGCTTTTTGCAGAGCAAACCACCATCGCTATAGCTAACCTTTTAGTAACCCTTAACAGAACACTTCGGGAGCGAGACACAAAAAGTGCACGAGAAATCACACACTCACACACACTAATAGATTGTACATGATTTGAGGTGGCGCATGCGCACTTTCGAAAGGGTCACTGAATCCGGCAGGACACGGAATTAGGCGTAACACCTGTACCGTACCGTACTTTCAAATTTAAACAGGAAGTTTGCTGAAGAAAAACGCATAAAACAATCAGCTGTTCTGTTTTTTACATTTCATTAACGTCTATTAGCAATTTAAATGAAGGACTGCATTTATTTGATCTGAGCAACATAAAACGGTAACGAAAATAGAACGAGTTGGAGCTGTCAATGCACTACCGTATAATGCTTTTGATGGCATTTCAAAGAAGGAATCTAAAAGTAATGGAAGTAGTCAGATTAATGTTACTAAATTTAGGTAATACAAAAATTACTTTATATTTTTAGTCTGGTAATTAGTAACTGTAACAGACTACATTTAAAAATTAACCTACCCAACCCTGTGAACAGAACAGGCAAATATAGAATATTATTAAACTATGACATAATAATGATGATTATGAAAATAGTATTTTCAAAAATAACAACTTTCATTTTCTTTTGTGTTAAATTGAGTAATTATTGTTACATCTGTTATTTTATAAGACAAATCTAACAGCATACTTTTCCTATGAAAGAAAAGTAAATATATTTTTATAATAATATAATACCAATGTTGTTGAAATACTCCTACATGGCCAACATTTCTTTTAACTTTTATTTGAAAACAATCCGTCTTCTTACACCATGCCCATGCAGTGTCCAGTCAGTGCTGTATAGTGCTATACTACTAGTGGATCTTCTCCAATGCCAGAGTAAGTTTGATGCGACACAACAGATAAACATTGCCACTGACATTGGTGAAAGTCCACTTATTTGCTGATAGGTTGATTGCAGTCCACTAAAGGCTCAAATATAATAGGTGTCTGTGTGTGTGCTTTTGTGTGAATGAGTACATTAACTTACCATACTCATATGGAATTTATATGTTTTGGGGGCCTTTTGATATCCCGGGGCCCTAGGCAACCGCCTAGTTCGCCTGCACCACGGGCCGGCTCTGGGTAAAAGAGTATGTGGAGTTGTATTGGAATCATACATGTGGGCTCATAATTGCTGCTTGTCACTCTACAATTGAATATGCTTTGTTGGCATGAAAAATAATTGTAATATTATTATATTATTAATAATATACTATTATTTGTGTTTTGTTGTCATAGTTTTAAAATTGATAGTTTGGCTACATTTATAATTTATCTATCCCTCTGCATAAACAACCTATAATTACTACCACTTCAAATTTGACCCATAGCACCACATATATGGTTATTGCATTCACTAGGCAATTGTTGAGGATGTAATGAAGCCTTGTTTAGATAAGACAAAATGAAAGATATGTTTACAACTTGAAATGGGTCAAAATTGACCTGAACACAATAGGAGGGTTACTTTAAATGAATCTGCTCTGAAATTCAGTGTACGTCAAAACACTCTCAGGCCAGACGCCTGGACGCAGACAGAACCCCCGACTGTGTCCACTGCTATGTTGGTCACCTGCACCTGGAGGGTCCCAAAGTCTCAGGGGACCCCTAGGTTCCCAGGGGGAGGGATTCCCAGGTGGAGGACCCCAGGTGGAGGTCCCCAGGGGGAGAGACCCCAGGTCTCAGGGGACCCCTAGGTGGAGGTCCCCGGGGTAAGGGACCCCAGGTAGAGTAGTCCTCAGGGAAAGGGACCCCAGGTCTCAGAGTGTTCCCATGTAGAGGGATCTGTGGGCATTGTCACCATGGCAACGTGGAGCTGTGCACGTTTGCTAGGCTGAAACGCTTCTGGGCCATGCTTGGCAGTTAGCACCCCCCCACCCGCCATCTCAACAACCTCTAATAGTAGCTATGTATTTGTCTTTCTGTTGTTCTCCTCCAGTATGTACAACAAGCTATGGGCAGACTCCCACAGGGACTTGAAAGACTTGCTGACTCAGGAGGCCCCTGCGGAGCCTCGTCCTCCAGAGAAGGACAGAGTGGTGTTCTTCCAGCGTCTTGTTACCTTTTACATGCACTACCTCCAGATCTTCAGACAGCTGGAGGAGGCCTATGACCAGATGGCCCACCCGCAGAAGAGGCGTGTTATACGGCCTGTTCTGGAGGGAGTAATGGGGCGGCTGCTGGAGCTTAAGATGGAGATGGTGGAGACAGACTTCTCTGAGTACCACTACATGGACGATGTTGTCCAAGACATGAAGCTCACACCTGTACGTATCAGTAGACCTACTCAATAAGACGTTGCCTAAGTCTTATAGCCTTAGTTTAATCAATCCTGGCTCAGTTTAATGATAACCCAGATTACCTCTGGTTCTTTCCCATAGGCAGACCTTGAAATTCCTATCCCACACTATTTTCTCAGTGAACGCAGCAAAGTCCTCCAGAAGTGGAAGGCAATGTTCACAAAAAAAGTGAACAACACAGAGAGAGAAGTAAGTTCAAGAGCTACACCCCCCTAGTGGGCTACAGGGCTATTGCAGGCATTCTATGACATATATACTGTAGGCCTTCTAGTCTCAGCCTCTTCTGTTCATTAGCGCTAGGTAGGTTACAAGTATTACACTGTACATAGGGCCCAGTTAACCAATGCTATGTCGCAGACTTTACCTAGTAAAGGTTGCTGCAAGCCCCCATAACCTTAATCTGCAATCACAAGACAAAAAAAGGTTATTGTAATTTTAAGGGATCTATGTTAGAAGACATGGTAACGAGTCCTCCTTTGAGCGCAGCACTGAGTGGGAAACATCAATAACATTTCCTATAGATTATATAGTTTTGCTCAGTGTTTCTGTCCATTACTGTATGTAGTGCACCACAGGGTTTGCTTCTTCATCTGTCCCCCTAGCCTGGATTGTTCCCTCACTTAAGTGTGGAGCGCGCCCTTAACATCATCCACGTGACTGAAAGGGCACGGCAGAGGCTGCTGCGTGCCACCATCATGAGGGCCATGGTGAGAGAAAACCAGAGGAGAGCTGCTGACCACCACCCTGTTGGTACCGAGACAGCTGCCGTCTGCATCCAGAAGGTTCCCTATCATGACGGTCCTCACACCACTGTGTCTCTAGGCTGCTCCCACCCCTCGGAGCAAGCACTGAACGTGTTGTCTTCTCCTGGCTAGGTGTGGCGTGGCTACGTACAGAGGAAGAGAACAAAGACGGCTCGTGAGGAGGAGCTGATATTTCTGGGCATGGTGATTGACCACCAACCCCACATAATATGTACACGGAATATTATTATGTATCTGTTACTTACAGGTGCAGCAGGCAACCTTGGAGGTTACAGCAACACGTACAAGAGTAAATAATTTCAACTAATGCTGTTTGAAGGCCTGTGGTCTCCAACATGATTGGGAATGTAAGGTACAGGTAGAGAACACCTGACTTTTCCCTGTTGTTGTCACAGAGCATAAACCAACAGTTGTTGTGGCTGTAACACAACATGTGCATATATGGCCAACCGTCTGGTTCTACTTTCTCTCCAAGCACAATGGTGGCACTTCTCACTCGTTGTTGTGGTCCTTTGTCTGGATCAAAAGAGACTTAGTGATGAACTGAGTCAATCAAGGTTTGCTGATGACACCACGCCACATCACAACCTTGATTCCCTCAGTTCTCGCTGCAAGACATGACACCTAGGACCACATGCTCAAAGACATCCTGAAGGTAGGACAGTCTGTCAGAGAGCCCTGCCAAACTAACCAGATGAAGAACCTTCCCAGACTAGTGTGTGACCTTGGACCAGCCTGACCCTGACAAGACCGGTTTAGCGGGCCTCCACATGTGGAAATCACTCTCAACCAAGGGTCTTTACTAATTATTATTATGCATGTACAAACTACTGTACACTGCTCAAAGGAACACAATATGAATAACAGTAATAGTATGAATAATAGTATGAAATCCCATAATAACACTTATGCATACTATCCCTTGTCCTTACAATATCCACTTTAGATGAAACTTCCATGTTATTGAAACAAAAGACAGCCATTTATTCCAGGCTATGGATCCAAAGTACAAGCAGCCGACCTCTGCTGAAAGGACTGCCCAGGCCCACAAAGCCCTGAGGCGCAGGATGCAGATGGAGCATGAGGAAGACTACCAGGAGTCTGTTGTGAACGTCACCAACACACTAAGAGATGTTGAGGGGCCCGATATGAAGGAGGCCATGAGAGACCAAATCCGACAGTGGTTCATTGAATGCCGGTAAGATGGCGTAATACGTCTTATTCTGTTTATGATTGCTAAATACGCATTTGATATTACAATGTATTTGATGATTAGTTTACATCAATTAATATTTAGGGCTGTCATAGTGTTATTTAATTATTAGTTAATCATGATTAATCACAAATTATTAACACATTTTTATCTTCAGATTATATACTAAATTGGGAAAGTGTTATACTTTTATAAAAAGATATGCCTGCTATATGAAAATGGTTGTAGGCCTATTTGTTAACACAAAAAGCAATGACAGAGACACCCTCAAAGGTAGAGCACTAACCATAAAAGGAATATACCCAAAGTCAAATCATAATTCATGGCAACTCAAGCCCCAGAGGGGACACATGCCAACAACAGACAACATTACCTAATGCCGAGTGCACACTACACGATTTCAGGCCGATTTGGACCCGATTTGGTCGTGACCGATGCATTTTCAGCGTCGGGACAGAACGTGGCTCATCGGGAACGACAACAGACGTCGTTAACTCCGTGTAGTGTGACATATTCTAAGATAGGCTACGAGCCGTCTGCGACGCCTCACGACGTCCCAACGAAAAGACTAGCATGTTAAAAAATGTTTTTATTTTCTCGTCTAGTTTGACATCCCCTACGAGATGCACCGACATCTTCCTTCACGTTAACCAATAAGATGAATGCGTATGCTACTAAATAAACGTTTACCAACTTTATAGTTTGGTGTGGCTGCAGATTAGTCTATTGACAGCCAGGGCATGAGAGGATCTGCCCCACTGCTTCAGAGCTGTGCCATTGTGTGTGTGTGTGTGTGTGTGTGTGTGTGTGTGTGTGTGTGTGTGTGTGCGTGTGTGTGTGTGTGTTTGAGAGAGCAAGGATCGGAGAATCCCGCTTGCACGCAATGATTCAGTAGATATTTATAACTTGGTCGGACCGCTGCGTGGCCTTGTTTTTTTTAACAAATACCTAACAGTTGGAGAGGTTCAAACCAAAGCTGCTTTGACGTTTTCCTTTATTTCTTTCTTTCTTTTTTTCTGAGCATAAAATCTCCAGCATCACACACAGCGCTTGTGTATCCATGATTGACAAATACTTGACCGGGAGCTGCCGCAAACTATGATTGACAACTTCTTGACCCATCCTCCCCCATGACACATGATCTCGCGCCAGGTCGTGAACGACAGCATACTGTGATCGGTCGGTGTAATACATGTAGTGTTGCCAGTCTCCCTGCCACGACACGTCAAGAATTTATAGCACAATGTTTGTCTAATCTGACATGGTAACAATCGTGAGAGACAAAAAAGTTGTGTAGTGTGTACCCGGCATTAAACAACCAAGTAGTTGTAAAATGCCTCACACTTCATAATTCATAGCAAATCTATGTATTATGTGTCTAAGCTGGCTGGAAAACCAAAGGCTCACAAAAACATCTGTGCTGTGTGGCATTCAGAATTAAATGTTATTAAATGTGTAATTCTGTATGGGTTCCCAGAGTGGTGTAGTCAACAATCATCCATCCATCCATCCATCCATCTTCTCCCGCTTATCCGGAGTCGGGTCGCGGGGGCAGCAGCTTCAGCAAGGGA